>JAXBDA010006036.1:0-22071 GCA_036023075.1 Gaultheria prostrata | reverse complement strand
ATAAATTGAATTTCAAATGTTTCCAAAATCCCGCAAAATGTTGAGTAGAGACCGGTTCATGGACCGGGCGAGGGGGGTGCATTAAAACCCTTCCCCTCTCGTAACCAAACCCCCGAATCCGAGAAATTTTTGGTTCAGCAAGATCAGTAAGAATATTTTCGTTGGGCATATGAGTCATATTTTAAATCGGTTTCTCGGATTCGGACCTCAAATCCGAGTGGCGACTCTAAAAGCGAATCTTTTGAAAATCCATGAATCAATCGAATCGGGGCGCATTTTCCGCGGACCGTCAACAACAACACTGCCGGACACGCACTCCTTTCTTTCATGGATGGTTTCTCCGGATACAACCAGATTCTCACGGCTCCCGAAGACCGCGAGAAGACTACTTTCACCATAGAGTGGGGCACTTATTGTTACAGGGTCATGCCCTGCGGATTAAAGAACGTCGGGTCAACCTATCAGAGGGCAGCCGCAACGTTATTACATGACATGATTCACAAGGAAGTTGAGGTCTACGTCGATGACATGATCGTCAAGGCCAAAGAAAGAGAAGGGCACTTACCCGCACTCAAAAGGTTCTTTGAAAGGATTCGCAAGTACCGGTTGCGTCTCAATCCTGAGAAGTGTACATTTGGAGTTACAACTGGAAAGATGTTGGGATTCATGATCACCACGCGGGGCATTGAGATAGATCCTTCCAAGATTAAGGCTATTCTCGAAATGGAACCACCCCGGACAGAAAAGGAGGTGCGAAGTTTTCTCGAGAAAATTCAATTCATCAGCAGATTCATCGCCAAGTTGACCTCAACTTGCGAGCCGATGTTTCAACTACTCAAGAAGGGCATGCCATTCAAATGGGACGGTAAATGCCAGCAAGCTTTCGAAGCCATCAAAAGCTATCTTCAGAACCCTCCGGTGCTTATGCCACCAACACCGGGGCAACCTCTCATCATGTACATATCCGTTACCCCATCAGCCATGGGATGCATGCTCGCACAAGAAGGCGAAGGCGGAAGCGAGAAAGCAGTTTATTACATCAGCAAGAAGATGTTAGGGTGCGAAGAATGGTACACTCCTCTGGAAAAAGTTTGCTGGGCTTTGATTTAAGCTTCCAAGAAGCTAAGACACTACATGTTGGCCTACTCAGTAAGGCTGATTTCTCGAATGGACCCTCTCAAATACCTGTTTGAGAAGCCGGCCCTCACTGGTAAGCTAGCAGGATGGTTACTCTTACTAGCCGAATTTGACATCAAATACGTAACTCGGAAGTCTGTAAAAGGAAGGGCTGTCGCTGAATTTCTGGCTGATCATCCGGTAGAAGGTCCAGAAGATGTGGAGTTTGAATTCCCCGATGAGAATGTTATGACAACAACCAATGATGTATGGTTGTTATATTTTGACGAGGCTGCCAACCAGAAAGGATTCGGGATCGGAGTTCTGCTCATTTCCCCAGAAGGGTCACATATCCCTCTTGCATTCAAACTAAACTTCGAGGTCACCAACAATCAGTCGGAATACGAGGCCTGCATCGTGGGGATGGAAGTTGCCCTCGAAATCGGCATCAAAAGGTTGGAAGTTATTGGAGATTCTAACCTGGTACTTTCACAAGCAAACGACGACTGGAAGGTCAAAGAAGACAAGTTGAAGCCTTACCATAAGGACCTTGATGATCTGATTCCACGATTTCAGGTAGTCACTTTCACGCATGTGCCTCGATTGAACAACCGCTTTGCTGATGCCTTGGCAACACTAGCCTCCATGGTAGAGATACCCAACGGAGTCAGACTCTGACCAATCATGATTGAATAAAGGGACAAGCCCGTTTACGAACACGTCATGGCTATTGATGAGCCTGACGATGGTCTTCCTTGGTACCATGACATCTGGAACTTCGTTGAAAGGGGCGAATACCCGGCTGGAACTGACAAGAAGGACCGGATAGCTCTCCGAAAGCTAGCATCTCACTACATTATCTGCGGGGGTAGGCTGTACCGAAGATCCCACTGCGGAATGCATAAGCTCTGTGTAAACGGCGAAGAAGCAACCAAAATCATGGAAGAAATCCACAATGGAGTATGTGGCCCTCACATGAACGGGGCAATGCTTGCCAAGAAAGTATTGCGACAAGGATACTACTGGTCTATAATGGAAACCGAATGCATCGAATATGTACGGAGGTGTCACAAGTGCCAAATCCACGCCAATCTCATGCATATACCGCCATCGAAGCTACACTCCATGACTTCACCCTGGCCTTTCTCAACATGGGGCATCGACGTCATCGGCAAGATCACCCCGGCCGCTTCAAACGGGAACAAGTTCATTCTAGTCGCCATCGACTACTTTACCAAATGGGTTGAGGCCGCCTCGTACACAACCCTTACAGAGGTTCAGGTCGCTCACTTCATCAAGCAGAACATCATCTACTGGTATGGCGTGCCTCACGCATTCGTGTTTGACAATGGTGTTCACTTCAAGGGTAAAGCTGCGGAAGTTCTCGAAGATTTTGGGATTCAGGTCCACAAGTCGACCGTCTACCGGCCGCAAACCAACGGAGCTGTGGAAGCTGCCAACAAAACCATCAAGTCAATACTAGAAAGAACAATTCAGTCTGCAAAGAACTGGCACGAACAGCTGCCGTTAGCACTTTGGGGATACCGGACATCCATCCGTACTCCGACAGGGGCAACACCCTATTCTTTAGTTTACGGTATGGAAGCCGTTCTCCCTATCGAGCTTGAAGTGCCATCTCTGCGGGTCATGATAGAGTCGGACATCAAAGAAGCTGATTGGCAAAGCGCAAGATTCGAAGAACTCATGTTGTTCGACGAAAGGAGACTCAAGGCCTTATATCACATTCAAGGGTATCAACGCCGAATCGCACGCGTTTTCAACAAGAAAGTCAAATCCAGAAATTTGCAAGAAGGAGACATGGTTCTGAAGGAGATCCGGGCTCCAGTTTTCGACCCACGTGGGAAATTTCGGCGAAAATGGGCAGGGCCATACATCATCAAGAAAATTCTGTCTGGAAGCGCAACTCAGCTCATCGATCATGACGGTAACGAATTCTCTACATTGGTCAACATGGATTAGCTCAAGAGATACTACCCCTGAGAGAAGCTCGCTGGACTGAAAACCGCAAGGGCGGGTAGTGCCAGGCAAACATTAGAGCAGGTCTGCTAAGTCGAAAACCCACATTGGGCGGCTTAGGCAAAATTCAAGACAGAATCAATTGAAAGCTCGCTAGACCGAAAACCCGAAGGGGCGGTGCTAGGCAAAAATTAGAGCGCAAAAGGAGAGGGAAAATACTCGAGTGAACCCTAACCAACAATTTCAGGCATGAACTACGTCATGACCTGATTCCTTTCTTAAGGATACGTAGGCATCCTCACACTGAGGATCGGTCGCAATCTTTTGAAACATCTCTTGAGTTGATCCACAGCCGTCATTCACGCTTACAATCACAATCAATGAGAATCAAAGTAGAAAATTTTCATAATTCACTTTTATTCAAACTAATTTCTTCGATTACATGGCTGAGCATGAATCTTTCAAACACAACAAAAACAAAGCTTCGACCCACATGAAACATGTCATGGGTCAGCAATTTATTTCGGGTACTGTAGACACCCCAATTTTGATGACTTGTGCGTCTCCAATTAAGAGAAAGGTCAAAATATGCCTCGGAAGCTTTGGAACAATGCTCTTTGTACTCGAAACCCAAGAAAAATCTCTTGAACACAAGGCATACCCTACACCATCTTATAGTACATTAAAAACCCTCTTTTTTGATATATAATATGTCTCAATCCGTTTTGAAATGAGGGAGATATGAGGATTTTACCAAAATGACTCTTTTTCCGACCACCTGAGGGTAACATCGTCATAACTTTTGATGTACAAATCATTTTGCTTCCCAACCACTTGGGTTAGAAATTAGACTTATCAAGCTTTCCAACGGTACCAACCACGCGCAAAACGGAGTTTGGTAGCATCCGGGGCGGCCATGTGAAGTTTGGCCTTTTTACAGTGCCGCGCGGGACAACAATTGGGCCGTACGGTACAACTATGGGCACCGTACGGTGCACTTTTGAAAAATTCAAAAAAATTTCCACTTCCACCGTACGGCACACATAGTTGCACCGCACGGTGCAATTGTGAACACCGTACGACATCTGTACTTCAGCGCGACTTCAACAAAGTTTCAGCAGCTCAAAACACGCTACGAATCTCATCATTATTTCGTGCGAAGAGGAAAGGCTACCCCGTAGCTCGACATCTTGCCGTGAAGAATCTCGTTCGCGTGTGAAATCGTCCAAACCCGTCGCCTATATAAGCCGTGGTCCGGCCATGGTGAACGAGGACCGAAAAATTTTGAACAGAGGAAAAACCTCCATTGAAGCTCTCTTTCTACTCTGAGAATTCTCTTTCTAACCTTTGTCTAAACTTGAACCTGTTGTCACTCTCATAAAATCACTTCTACATTCTCTCCAGTCAACCCAAACCTCCATATCCGAAATTCTCCATCACCGAAGGAAAGTTCGTTCCAAAGGTATGAACTAATTTTTCAAGCTATAAGTTTCTGAGGGGATTCTTTTGTTACATTCAGAATGGTTCCATACCTCCTCTGGATATAGCAAAACGCATTACTCCTCAAATGGAATAATCCACAAGATTATTTCGGTCTCTGGAGCGATGACGGAAACACAATCAATGTGTTTTTCGTCACTTGCTCGATTAGCAGGTATATTCCAAACCTTTTTAAAAGATTTTTAGTCGAAAGATTATGGTTTTGTATCAAGAAATCATCCAGTTTTTACCCTGATCAGAAAGCAAAATTTTTGAGAAAAGTTTAGATATCGACACCGTACGGCATTGAAAAGGCACCGTGCGGTATAAATTTTGGTGCCGTACGGCATCCTTGGCAAATGAAATCTTCATGCTCTGTTTTTGTTAATGATGCCCTTTTTCCTACATTTCCTTAGTTTCTTTTATTACGATTAAGTCCCTGTTATTTATTTCCATTATTGTTACGCCCATTGATTTCCTTTTATTATTATCGCATCATTTTCTTTTATTTATTCGTGTATTGTTTATATGAATAAAGTTTTACAATAAAATCTTTTCAGAAAAATTCCACAAATATTTAGTAGAGACTGGAAAATTCCGGGCACGCGGGGTGCATTTTTCGAACAAAACCTTCCCCGCGGGTAACCTGACTCTCGAACCCAAATCTCTATTTTTCGCATACCAAACCCTTTTTCAGCGACACAAGAGTCACATTATTTTTCTAAACGGTTCCTCGGGTACCTAACATTTTCCAAAAATTAAACCCCGGGTGGCGACTCTAAATTTTCTTCTTTTCCTAAATTGCCCTTTTTCAAAACAAAATAAAAAAGCGTGGCACCGTCCACAGGTACATTAAGGCTAAAGCAAAAGTCACATTTGATTCCCATTCTCTCTTGCTGCAAACTCTTGTATCAACCACCTTTTGTAACGCCCCGGAAGCACAATGCTGGAATACTGATCTCTGGGAACAGTGGCACGCTCCCTCCAAGTACGCTGATAAGCCTGGATTGCTGCATGGTTGAAATTGGGCACAACAAAGTCTTCAGGATAGGCAGACGGTATTGCCTGACTAACGCCGAGCTGTCGGAGAATGCGATACGGAATATAAAAGGTCCAACAGGTCAGACCTGCCAGCACTACTCGGTGACGTCCCATATTGCTCATTGTCATGGTGGGACGAGTCAGCCAGTTCAAGCGCCAGGAAATGGTGTCCTCTTTCAGCTGAGAAAGTACATGAACCCAACCCGGGACACTCCTGTGAAACTCCCGGTAATCCCTTTGAACGAAACCCTGTGTTTCATGCACCCTGTTTCGCGGCACTGCCTCCAGAAGAGCAGCCTTGTCACACAGCCAAATCTACACGAGAGAAAAGACAAATAAGGAGCCATAGAAAACCTAAACTCGAGCGTTGAGGTAAAATGAGAATGAGTGCAAAAACCAGAAAAAAGGAGAGCTGAGTGAGAAGCCTACATGTAGGAGCAAAGCACTTCATTAGAAAACATTGGTCCGCCCAGCATGGACTCCATCCAAACCCATCAAAGTTTCAGTCAAAACCATTGGAGCTACATCTTTACGCTCCTCAATCTGCCTGGCCAGTCCCACCAATGTTGCACTTGCCTGATGATCTGAGCGGACAAACAAGAATGCCGCCAGAATCACGAGACACAAAGCAAAACCTTCAGGACGAAACTGGTTGATCAAGCGCAGGACGTTCAATACGCCTCCCTGGATCATAGACTTTGCCGCATTCTTACTCAAACCCAGCTTTGAGGACAACACATCGGCAATATTTATTCCCTGAAGAGGAATGACAGGCGTCTCCAGATCAAAACCACCAAGGTACGCATGGAACTCCTTCACCGTGGGGCACAGCTCTTGCAAGCCAAAGCGGAACACATGCACTTCCGGGTCCCAGAAACGGACAGCAGCATGGAGCAACTCCGGACGTATGGTTACATCCCGGATGTAGCGCATCGATGCCAACCTATGGTCACGAAAGTTCAGCCAGCCCAGACCATCAAGTTTGTCAAGCCAAGGGCGGACCAAAGCTGAGATACTGACAGCCATTGAGGGAATGTGGAAGAAAGAATGAAGAATAATTTTTGAGATGAAAGCAAGGCTACTTATAGCCATTCTAGCAAGAAAAGTTCAAAAATCTCAAAAAACGTGCACCTTGGGAAGCGTGCCGCATCGGGAAACGCGAAGGTCAAGCAAAATTTGTAAACTTCCTCAAGATAGATTGGGTTTAGCCTTTCAAGGCTCTTGGACGTCCAAACATACCTCGGGAGGTCAAAACACAAAGCGAACTGCAAGCAAACAGTGTCAGAAGTGGGCCATCTGAAGCTCAGCACCGCACGGCATCAACAAGTGCACCGTGCGGCACCTATTCCTACACCGCACGGTGTCAGTGGCCATTCTTGGCCAAAACAATTCCAACTTTGGCCCTCCGGGACCTTTTCCATGCTACTTTTGGCCACTTTTCTTGCACATACAACTCCAAATAAGTATCCAAGGCTTAGTGGAGGAATTGTTCGGCATTTCCAAGGACGTCTCAATAGACGGATACGCCGAAAACCCCGGATACAGAGATTCGGGCAAAATTTCACAACTTTTTCTACAAATTCTCGGGATATTCATTTCAAGCAAGGGCGTATCCTACATTTTCAGACTCGGGAAGCATATGTCAAACACGTTTCCGGAATTCATCAAGTTTTTGTTCATTTGAAGGACCCGGGCCCGCCAAAAAACAAGTTCCGGCACACCGAGTTGCAACTTTTCAAGATTTGCTCAAGTTCATGGGCTTGCAAGCATTGTGACATACTTTCGGGGTTTGCGTGATTGATCGAGCCAAATTATCAAGTTTTGAGGCATCTTACACTCTAAATTCTTCCTTTTCCAGTTTCCCGTAAAAAGCCAAAAGTGTCCAATTCTATCAAAGTCAACTCACGTATCTCTCCCAATTTCAAGTCCTTATACATACATTTCCCCACAGTGTCTCACACACTCTCAGTGGTAGATTTGTGTTTAGATTCAAGTCTTTGTTAATGTAAGTCATTTTACATAACGAAATGCTGATTTCTACAAAAACCATGTGCAAGCATCCATAAATAAAATGTGCATATATCCAGGGGCAAAACAGGCCCAACATCATCATCAATACTACCACGGCACACAGGGCGCATCCATGAAAATAAAATGAAAAACGGGCAAACAGGCGCCCTAAAGTCAAAAACAGGCACGCAGGCCTGACCTACCTACTCAAGAACGAGCCCTCTTCGGCACCCGTGGCCTGAACTCCTCAGACTCAGCAGGACCCGTGTCCTCCTCCTCACTGCTATCCGTCTCTCCCTGCCTGAACGTCCACAGTGACGGCGGAGCCAGACCTCCAGGTGCACTCCCCCCGGTCTCTCAGCTGAAGACTGGCGGCCTCGAAGCTCTCTGTCAAACGGAGGAGCCACAGGGCCACCTCCAATATGCCTCGCCCGCCTGAGCTCTGAGTTCGGAGGTGGAGACATACTCTGCACAACCAAAGCAATTTTCATCAGTATACAAGGCTGATATACAAGTTTACAAGCACAAAAAGCACAAGTAACAAGGCAAAAGGATTACCTGAGAAGTCCCTCTGCCAGGAGAAGGGCTACGACCAGCTCTACGCCCAACTCCTCTGCTCGCTCCTCCCGCAGCCCTGCCTGCGCCACTATCTCTGTCAGCCCCCCCGGGCACCTCGGCCTCTGTCGCCACCTCTAACTCTGGATCCACTACCTCGCTCAGCACCGCCACCGCTGCGGGCTCCACCTCTAGCTCCCCGAGCTTCTCCACCGCCTCTGGCACCTCTGCCTCTACCAGGTCCGCCCTCACGGATCACCACTCCCGGCTCAGCTCGGGGACGCACTGCAGGGACGTCGCCTATCATCAGCCGACGCACTAAAGCCTCAAGATTCAGGATCAGCTGATAGGACTCTGACGCCCAGCAGGTAGGGATCTGCAAAACAAGAAAAAAAACGTTACACAGGTATTCCAAATAATGCTTTAAGAGGATGCAAACTGAATTGTATTTTCTTTCTTTTACAGGTTACCTGAACAGAAGTAAGGTCTAGCGGGGGTGCAACTGAAGGAATATCCACCACTCCCATCATCCCTCCGGTTGTCTGGACCTCAACCTCCTTAAAATGGCAAGGCAGTCTTAGTGGCTGCTATAAGCATCTCCACGTCCAGGAAGCTAGCCAGGTCCTCAGTCAGAAAGGCCTCCCAGTCTGAGAAATTGCTGAAAGGAAGCTCGGTGTCCAGCACAGTGTACCTCTCTATCTCCGCCCGTGTGTACTCGTCAGTCCGCTGTATGCCAGGGGGGATACGCCCTGGTATCCTGAAATGCTCCAACCTAAGGGACTGACGAGGCACCCTCTCTCCCAGGTACCACTGCCAACCGTACGGCGACTCCAGCAGCACCCGTCCACGTGTCACCTCCCTGCTCCTCTGCAAGTACTCGTCCGGGACATCATCCCAGACATGCCACCTCACCTGCCAGGAATTTCGACTTCATCAGAGAAAGTTGAACACAGAATAGAAAGCTCAAATTGAAAGCAAGTGCAAATATCATACCGTACTCCCGTTAGTCTGGTCCAAGAAGCGGCGAAAGTCGTTGATCCTTCCCACGTGTATACCGGCACCCCGGTGCCCTCGGTCCCACCTCGCCGCTCGGGGAATCACCGCCTCGTCGTCATGTCTGCTGGCCGGCGGATACATCCCCAGCACCTTGTAAGCCCACACCTGCATGGTTAAAGGCATCAACAGCAAGCAGAAACAGCAGTATACATGGCAATATCTCAAAGTACTGGAAAGCAAAAGAAAGCATGAAAAATCTTACCTCAACCACCCTCCAAAAGCCGCCGAGGCTCGTCCCCTCGCCGCGGCTAGCAAAACCCAAGAAGCAGTAAAGGGTACACAGAGCATCACCTCCAAAGTCCAAACTGGATACCCTGCTCAAGTCCGCCAGTGCCGGGAGCCAACCCAGGTGAACCCCACACCGCCTGTTTAGAAACAGGGACACGCCAAACAAGTATAGCAAGTAAGCCCTAGCCATCTGAGTAGCCTCTGTCGGTGACTCTGGCTCGTGGTCCCATATGGCCGGCAAGTGGTCAAACCGCACCATAGGCTCTCCCTCTCCAACCTTTTCCCTCATGAAAAATTGCACTTTGGTCCCTCATTTGCTCATGCTTTCAGAAAGGCCCATCACTTTATCCGAAACCATGCTTTTTGGGCAAATCAAAGTTTTCAAATCCTCTACGGTATTCAGAAATATTTTTAACGGTTTCCGAACCTCCGAAATTATTTTTAACAGTTTCCGAGCCTCCCAAATTATTTTTAAACGGTTTCCGAACCCCCAAGAATTATTTTTAACGGTTTTTCGAACCCCCCCCCCCCCCCCGAATTATTTTAACGACCTTCAAAGTCCCCGAAATTATTTCCTGAGTCTCAGAATTATTTTTAAACGGTTTCCAAACCTCCAGAATTATTTTTAACAGTTTCCGAACCTCCCGAATTATTTTAACGGTTTTTCGAACCTCCCCGAATTATTTGTAACGGTTACCGAACTTCCAAAATTATTTTTAACGGTTTCCGAACCCCCAAAAAATATTTTTCCTCACTTTGCAAACATCGTTCGTTTTTTCCTCGTTGAAAAATGAGGTGTCAATTTTCACAAACGGCCCCGCCGAACTACGATTGGTCTGATCCTCACGAACGAGGTACGTAGGAAGCCCTGAGCTCGACCAAATTTTTCATCTTATTGTTTTCTCACAGTTAATCAAATTGGGATGTCCGAATCTTCAAACACGACTTGCGCCAACATAATGGTGACCAAGCCGCGTTGAAGAGGGGCAACTGTAGACACCCCAATTTTGATAAACTTGCACATCCCCGATGATGAAAGAACATGAAATATACCTTGGAATGGTCCCTCGGGTCAAACAGGTCAAAATAGCCAAAACCTCAAAAATCACCTAAACCGTACGGCTTCTTCCTCAGAACCGTACGACCCAAAAACCTTTTGACACCGCACGGCTTCCCTTGTTGTACCGTGCGGTACCCTTTTGCACACCATGCGGTGCCTTTGTCCCATCACCGTGATTCCCGCGTTCCCAGCAGCTCAGAGCGATCGTGTGATACGACAAACACCATCATTTCACCGTGAGAATCTCAACTTGGGAGAAGGGTACGGCAACCCGTTGCCTATATATACTCACCCCCGTCAAACAATTTCGAGTAGTTACGAAAACTCACCCACGAATCAACCGAAAGAACTCTCCAGAAATCCTCTCCAAACTCTGAAAAATTCACCTTACTATCATAATCCAGCCCTCTTCATCTCAAATCCACAAGAAATCGACAAGAAAATCACACCCAAGCCTCGCTAAGCTTTTCCAACAGAAGGACCCGTCTTCATTCTAAAGGTATACTGACATTCAAACAACGATTTTGTTCTTGAGGGGTTCCGCTACTGGATTTAGGAGAGGTTCCATACCTCCTCCAAATCCGGCAAGCCCAAATCTTATCAAATAAGATAGCCTATGGGTTATTCTCACCTCCGGGGTGATGCCGTAAGCACATCCAATGTGTTTTACGACATTCCAGTAATCGAGGTACATTTCCAAGTCATTCAAAATGGTATTGATTAAAGAAAAATCAATCACAATTTTTGCATCAATAAAACTGAAAGCATTTTTAAACTGCTGGGAGCAGAATTTTTGAAAATCGTGTGGGTACTTACACCGCACGGTGTTAGTACCTGCGTCGTGCGGTCTAACTCTTCACGCCGTACGACATCAGTGGTGAAATGAATTTTTTATGCTTTGTTTTGGGAACACTGATACTTTGTTTTCTGAAATCACTGGAACAGAGGTTGGGCGCCCAACCTCACCCTTGGGCGCCCAAGGTCTGTGAAGTTTCATTACACTGACCCCCCCTCAGCTTTTTTATTACTGCTAGTACGTCCTTCCATATCACTTGTTATTTCAATTAAATGCTTATTTATGCTTTTAAATATTTTGCTGCATTATTTGTTCAATATATCATTTTATTACGTTGCTTGACTTGTCATTGTTATTTATTTCTTTAAAATAATTATTTACTGTTTATGTGAATAAAGTTTTCAATAAAATCTTTTCATAAAAATCCCATAAATATTTAGTAAAGACCGGAAAATTCCGGGCACGCGGGGTTCATTTTTCAAAGAAAACCTTCCGAGCGGGTAACCTGACTCCCGAACCCAAATCTCTATTTTTCGCAGACCAAAACCTTTTTTAGCGGCACAAGAGTCATATTATTTTCTAAATGGTTCCTCGGGTACCTGACATTTTCCAAAAATAAAAACCCCGGTTGGCGACTCTAAATTTTTCTTTTTCCTTGTTTCGCTTCGTTTTTCACAACAAAAGTGTGGCCCGGTTTTTCCGACCGTCCACATGTTGCTTTACTGAGTAGTAATTTTGTGCCTATATGGTAGTAAGTATTTCCTTTGTTCGTGGTAAGTAATTTTGGAGGGAAACCCGCAAAACCACCTCGGTTTTTGGTAAAACCACTTGCTTTTTTGGATCATACGGCTGAGATTCATTTATTTTACATCCAATGGTCCAAAAAAAGTGGGGCACCAAAGAAAAGTTCGAATGGACCCGTATCTTATACTCCTTCCGTCCAAAAAATATAGTTCTTTTTTAGAGTTCGTGCCACTTTTCAATGTAATAAATCTTATAATCTATAATGTTTTAGATGATTTTAAAAACTTTATATTTTAGATTTAATTGAGATCTATCAAGCAAGATCCATATTGAAAAATATAATTAATTTTCTATCCGGTTAGAATGGAACGAGGGTCTATATTTTTGGAATGGAGAGAGTATAAAAAAAAAATAGGAATAGATCCATCTCTTATAAAAAGAAAAGAAAAGGAAGGGATCCATCTTTGAGGACTGGACGGACCACCTTGTCATGGTTTTTGTGACATTCCTAATTGAATCTATTCATTTTGAGACCACATTTTTTTTTTTGAAACAGTCAATCCATATCATTAACAGTCATTTGGCAAAGATTACATCACCGAATACAGGAATGAACCAAAACTACCAAAATCTACGGCTAATTGTTGTAGGATCCAGAGGTGTGACTTATTGGGCTATTTAATCCATGCTAAAGTTTTACGAGGTCTAAGGTCCATGATTTTTTTTATAGGATTTAGGCACTTTCAAAGGGTGCCCTAGGGTTTACGTTTTAGGGTGCACTTTCCTATTATAGGATTTTAGTGGTTTAGACACACTGTCATAGGGTACCCAAGGGTTTTAGGCTCTTTCATAGGGTACCCTAGGGTTTAGGTTTTAGGAAGCACTTTCCTATTATAGGGTTTTAGGGGTTTAGGCACTTCATAGGGTACCCTAGGGTTTAGGTTTTAGGGTACACTTTTCTATTATATGGTTTTAGTGGTTTAGGCACTTTCATAGGGTACCCTAGAGTTTTAGGCACTTTCATAGGGTACAAACATTTTTTTTGGTAAGGTAAAAAAAAAAGCTAACATGAGGACTAGAGATGTTATAAATTTGTTTGGTGGATTAATGGATTACAAATCCTTTGCCAAGGACTTTTGAACAAGTCGCCCCAAAATCTAAGACTCGAGCTACTGAAAAAGCACACAGGCTTCCAAGCTCATAGACACACCTGTTGAAGCAGACCCGCACTAGGTGTCAGCACAGAGTTCGTCCTCGATTCAGTAGTAGAGAATCCGAAGGGACACCTAGCTCAAACCATTAAGCAAGAAACACGGATGAAATTTGGAACAAAACACTCCATACAGGGACCTAGGCACCCGTAAAAGGGCTAATCGAACCACCTAAAAGGGGTAAAACAAAACCAAAGAAAACAGAAAATAAATAATAAAAAAACTCCGGCAAAAGTAGCCTGTCGTCGAAAATGCCAAGCCGGAACAGACGGCTTAGTCACCGGAGAGGCCAAAACCGAACCCCAAACAACAGTCCTTCACAAAACGGTCCCACACCAAGAAGGTGGAGATGGAGGGTGTGTGGGTGGCGGAGAGGGCGGTTAAAGGAGGAGAGAGGTGAGAGTTGAAGAAGAGAGGATGAGGATGAGGGGGGGACGGGCGAAGGAGGGGGGAGGGGGTACAGGGAGAGGTGGTGGCCTCAACACCCTCCTAGATCTAAAACCTCTTCTTTTCTCTCTAGCTCTTTCTCTCTCTAACTTTAGGGCCGGCTATAGTGACTTTAGACCACATAGAACATTTAAAAACCTTCAAAAAATTATGTTTGATCGGTATCAAGAAACGCATGCTCGCAACATATTTTTTGAGATAAATGAGTTTTTGATCCAATGCGCGAATTCACTTTTTTAGGTAAATGTATTCACAAATATGTTTATGGAAGTACGATTGACATGATATTTAATGTGTTTAATGTTCTCAATAAAACCTAGAAAGGTATACGATTCCTATAATTCTTGAGATCATGAAAATGAAAACCGTGTGTACCAAATAGAGGCTTTCAACGTGAATTCATTTCTTCCCGTGTGTGTGGGGCCCACCACACTTGTTTGTGTGTGTTTTTATTTTTCTGTGTTTTATGGTAAAAAAATAAAAGCAGAAGGAAGAAGTCTATTTTGCCTCACCAATTAATGGCCCAATTCAATATGGTAATAATATGATGAATAGAGAGTAAAATCAACCCAAAAAAACAAGGAATGACAACTCTGATATGGCACTAACCAATTGAACCAAGAACAGAATAGACAGAGCAAACTTTTCGTCCTTTGATGAACTGTAATCCCAAACTCATGCTTTATACGATGGATTTTTGCACCAACTTTTTTATAAATCCAACTCAAATATTTGTCTTTTTGTTTGCTTTAAGAAATATGCTAATATCTAAGAAAGTGAAGTGAAAATTTGACAGGGTTGACGGTGGGATAGATTTGTCAGGATTAATCGAGGTACACGTAAGTTGGTCCGGATACATGATGTTTAAAAAAGAAAACAAAGTGAAAGTGCAAAACTATTTTCATTTTCCTTTTTGGCCGGTTTTCAATTGATGAAACCTTTTCCTCCAAGGCTCCAACACTATTCATATTTTATTTATTTTACATTTTCCTTTTGATAGCCGGATAATCATCGGACCAATTTATATGCACTTTACCTACTTGAGGCTCTAAAGTTAACACCAATTAGGAAAACTCCAGTAACTCCGATGAGGTTATTTTTTCGCTGGCAATGAGAGCTAAAGACCCTGGTGAGGTTATTTTTCTTCCCTGACAATGAGAGTTAAAACCTGCAAGCTTGAAAAAGTAAGGCTCAGTTTTTCAAAACCCTTCCAACCTCATTTGATAAAATGAGGCAGTGATAAAATGAGACTACACTGTACATAACACAAGTACAAATGGCATAATTACTATTTTGCCCCTACCCAAAAAAAGTAATAAAAAAAAATACAATCATTACTCATATATGGTGGAGCCCCTTAAAGAAAAAAAGGGCAAAATGGTAAATTATGCATTGAGTGGTGATTTAATCACACTTGGATTTTATCTAATGGGAAAAAGAGTGATTTTATCAAGTGCTTGATTTTATGGGAAATCCCATAAAATCTAACGGAAAACTCGGCCTAAGGCTCTTACATGTCGTACTCCCGTTCAACCAATCTTTGTTTACTTTGTTCTTCAACTGTAATCATAGGCGGTTCTACACTCCCCAAATTTTTTTTTTTTAGTATAAATGTAATTTTTTTAAAATTTTATTTTAGTTTAGCCATTTTTGAACACCCAATCTATATAATGTGAACACCCTATGCTTAATATTTGAACACCTAACTCAAAATTTGAACACAACTAGTCCAAAAAAATTAGCCAACAAACTAATTTAATGTAAATAATCCCAATTAAAAGCCCTAGACAGTTCCATAGCTTCCCATGAATGCATGATCAATTAAACAACCTAAACTCTTTTATTTTTATACTTACATGTTATTTCGGGTTTGTTTGAACACTTAGTCCTATACTAGATGAACATCTATCAATCCAGTAAATTCACAATTGATCAACACCTAATATATTAGCTCAAAACAAAGTACACACTATTAATGACAAAACTTAAATAATAGAGAGAGAAAAGTATCTATTAGTATCAATATCTTACTTTGGCTTTTCTTTGAACAACAATCAACTCTATATCTCCAAAAGTAAGCATATGTCAAAAATTTGCTTGGCCTAAAATATAGAATTTGCCGAGAACATTTAATTGTGACATCTTATGTATTTTCGTATTATTTGATTGCATTATTCACATTAATAGATAAAAATTTGTATATATATGGTTAGTTAATAGAACTAGTAGACTTGAGGTAATTTTTAAAGACTGTTTAAAATTCCAGGAGCCGCCACGGACTGTAATGAAGTATTAGATCTGCCACGTGGAGGTTTTAAGCCACTTGGCCCAGATCGCCAGAAAGAGAGCAAACCACTTGGTAGGTCCATTGCCGGTTAGCTGGTCAAGGACATTTATTAAGAAGCCCTCCCCCGCTCAATTCAATTCATTTCTCTGCCACGACACAAACCTTTCCATATGAAAGCAGTTTCACGTAAAGATGTCCAGCGGGCTCACTTCCTAGCCAAGAAAGTCCTTACTCCATTTCAGCATTGTTTGGTTGTTGTTTAGGTTGTTGTTCTTTATTGTTATACTGTTTCCTATCTTGTAACTGCTTTCGTATCTATGGAAATTCTCTCTATTTTCCAAAAAAAAAAAAAATCATGGGTAAGGGCAGGTATGCATTATTTTCTACTACTATTTGTATGGTCTAAGGGTATGTAAGAAAGAGGCACAGAAAGCGTACAAATTGTCTAGGGGATCCACTTTTGGGTCTCAAACAAACGATCCGAGCAGTTCATTAATCTTAGAATGGCTTTCCGAGGGATTCCACGAGAAATCAGCTCAATCGAACGTGTGTAAGTGGTTGATCTAAAAACCCTCTGTTTCATTCAAAATTTTATTGAATGAAATGGAGGGTTTTGGATCAAGCACTTACGTACGTCCGATTGAGCTGATTTCTCGTGGAGCCCCTCGAAAAGTGGTTCTAAGATGGATGAACGGCTCGGACCATTTTTTTGGGACCCAAAAGTGGGTCACCAAGGTGATCTATATGTTTTCTATGCCTCTTCTTTCTGTACATGCAACAAGGTCCTATTTGTATACTTAACTTTTCTTTCATATTCTCCTTTTTTTCCATTCTAACTTATCGTCGAAGAGCCCACTTGTTTTGCTGGAGTCCTCTTGGTGCACTCGGATCAACCAAATTGTGTTTACTCTCATTTGTTTGTCTATCAATCTCTCTCCACTTAATATTCCCCCAAAACCCTCCCTCAAAATCTTTACTAATTATGTTTATAATTTTTTTTGTAATAGTCATGCTCTATTGTAACCATATTTGAGTATCATGTACGAGACAATAATTAGTTAACGAGACCCACCTGCAATGTCCCTAACTAATGTACGTATTTGAAACACAAAACGCTAGCCCAAGCACTCTTCATACTCGAGTAGCTAGGAGGATGAAAGAAAATTAACCACATAATTATTATCACTAATTCGGACTTTTCTATTTGTTTTTTCCCCCTCTATTTCACTTTTTTTTTTTTTTTGTTCAACCGATAGAATTCAATTATATAGATGATAACAAAAAGACATACAAATCAAACTGGGCAACCATTCCCTTGGAGAGGAGCTAGATGAAAGCCACAAAGGAGGCCTACATTCTCATGTAGAGAAAACAGGACATCTCACAGAGTAACATTATGAGTCGGGCCATTGCGCTCCGCTCCAGTACAACTTTTTGCTCACAAATTAAAGAATATGTAACATGTAAAAGAGGTTTTATATTAATATGAAGTGCATGGCAACATTATTTCCTCAACCAAGAGAAAGAAAAGCCAAAGAATTAAGTAGAGTCGCATGGGGTTCACTTTGGCAATGGAATCTCTTTTTATCATCTTTAAGGAAAAGTCCTGACTTGTGGTTCGATTGGTTCCTTGCCAATCGTTTGGTTTCGGGTCTGGAGAGGCTATGATCTTCTTGTGGGAGGTTGTTTCCCAAGTTGGGATGCCGTTTTTCTTCTTCCCTTTTAATCGTTGTATTCTCAATGATTAATAAAGTTGTTTCCTTTCAAAAAAAAAAGGAAAAGTCCTGACTTGTGATTGGTCCTGCGAAATTCTAAACACTCCACGATCAAGTAAAATACTCCATCAGAGCTCTTTCGTGTTCCATCCCATTCCATGTGCTCTTCCACTCATGCACCTAAAACGGCTTTTTTTTTATATATAAAAAGCAATTAATGCCTATTTGCACTTTTGCTTTTTAATTACAACTTTTAATTTCATGGATCATGACATCACAAATCAAGTGCTTACTAGCTAGTGGATGTGTTTGATTGGCCGGATTACAGATTCGATAATGCGGATGGATTAGACATGAAGTATTCCTATTATTAATTGTGAGACCACATTTTAATAATTCAGATGGATTAGACATGAAGTATTGCTATTATTACGCGCACATCGACTAATTATGAGACTCAATCCTACTACCTACTTGTGAGAAACTCAATTAAAGTTGAAGTAAAGTTTCGTAAGGACTGATTCCAAATAAGTTGATAACAACTGAGATATTTCGAAAATTGAAACTTTAGGAGGGAACAAACACCTATAAGTACAAGGTCTTGATCACCAAGCGAATCCCTTGGGGTTGACCACATTTGCAGCTTTTGAACCCATCCCCTAGGATAGAGTAAATTAATAGGATTAACGAATGACGAAAAAAGAAAAAACCTTGGTTAATAGAGGCCGATGAAAAAAAAAAACCATTGGTTAATACTTAATAGAGTTTTATTTGCTCAGACCTTTGGCTGTGTTTGAATGACCGGAATCTTGAGTAGGAATAGAAATATGATTACCGGGAATCAAATTCCTGTGAATTTTTTTGGGTAGGAATAGGAATATGATTACTGAGAATCGAATTCATAGGAATTTGATACCTGCAGGAATTGCATTTCGATGTTTTGATTAATTCATTAATCTTATGCAGGAAACAATTATTTTGGAAATTTATCAAAGTCAACATTTCCATTTTCTGTACAAATGACTAAGGAATCTGAGATTCCCATGGGGTAGGGGAGGGATAAGATTCCCACCTAGTCTAGGAATATGATTCCTGGTTGAATATGTTATCAGGAATCACATTCCTATTCCTGCCTCTACCAAACGTCGGAATTAAAAAAGTCTAGGATCAGATTCCCGTTCTTGCATGTTCCAAACGTTGGAATCATGAGTAAAAAGCATCACATTCCCATTTTTCCTTAAGATTACTGTCATCCAAACTGAGCCTTTGGTAAATAGATTAGAGATATATCGGTTGAATAAATAATCTCACAAACCATGCGATATGTACTATGCTTCAACCCAAATAACATTTATAATGACCACACTATTACTCACCTAAGGAGATTTTGCCCGTGATTGGGATTAAAAAACTCAGTTTTTCTCTGCTTTTTTTTTTTTTTAAAAGGTATTTAATGAACTTTCTTTATCTTGTTGTACAGGTTTAAATCTCTGGATTTGTGGTTTAGAGTTTAGAAGAGGAGAAAGATATGGACCAATTTTTTAAAAAGTGGAAAAGAAACTAACCATGTAAATTTTTGTGCTCAGTGGCTTTAATTTTTAAAAGCCGTTATAGTTTTCTATTTTATTGATTTCTCTCGTCTGATGAGGAACAGTAACCACAACTTTGAAAAATGTAAAAAATAGGGCCAATCAGAGCTAGCTAGATACCTTCTATTATTATTAGTACGTACAAGTAAAGTTACAGTATATAAGTATCTTGTAATGGGGATACTTTGGATAAAATTCTTATCCCTCAATGGAAACACTACCACTCCCACCACCACCGTATATGACTGATCAGCAGCAGTACTTTCAAGAACCACCACCGCCATATATTCCTGAGCAGCAGCAGTACTTTCAAGAACCACCACCGCCTTATATGCCTGATCAGCAGCAGTTTCAAGAATCAGCACTGCCGAATCCCGTGGCCGCATCCACTACTAGTAATCCTTGGCACTCTTCAGGCTCAATCGGTCCATTCTTTGCAGTCATCTCTGTTCTTTCTATTCTTGCAATCCTTTCATGTTTGTTTGCAAGGACTTTTGTCGGCCGTGACACGACACCGTTGGAAAGCATTAACCATGGTGGCGGCTGCTCTGGGTGGTTGAAGGGCAGATGGAGGCGGCGCATCCGCGGTGGTTGTATTGGAATTGGAGCCAAGGCTATGGTTGGGGAAAATGGCGGCAATAGTGGTAAGGTTTCTGATGGAGTGTAACGTCCCAAACAAGTCTTCGTTTTAATTTCTGGTTTAATTTGTGTATGGAAAGCCGGTCCTTTGTAGTTTGAAAAGGACCCTGTGTAAATGTTCAAATCTCATGCTTAATGTTTTTTTTTTTTTTTTTGAAATTGGTTCTTAACTTTAAGTTCAATAGATCTGGTGTGCTAGTTCTCTCACATTATATACTAATTTGATTCGGTGACATAGCGAAATGGTTTAAGGGTATGTTAAGAGTAAAGGAAAAAGTTATGACATATAAAGAGGGGGTGTTTGGGAGCCTACTTTTCAATTTTTTATTTTCAACTTTTTGGATTTTTGACTTTTTAAATTATAGTCAGAATGTGTTTTGAATCACAGAGGAGTGTTTGGAAGAATACATTTTGCAAAAGAAGTTGTAGCTTTTCATGAGAAGTAGAATGGGAAAAGGAGGTCGGAACCTCTTTCTGGCTTATGTTGTGGATTGTTGAAAATGGAAAATGAATTCTGAAAAAATGAGTTTTAAGAGACTTCAGCCAAACACCCATAATTGAAAAAGTAGAATGGAAAAAATCAAAAAACAAGCGGCCAAACAAGCCCGAAATTTTTCTTCGCCTTTCGAAGGAAAAAAAAGTTAAAGGAAAAACAGAAAAATCAAAAAATCTTTACGCCCGTCCTGGCATCTCTAGATCTCTTTAATTAGGTATTTGGGTCATTTAATTGTGAATTTTTTTTTTAGAACAATCAAGACTATTTACATCTTGTGCATGAAAAATGTAGAACAAACAAAGAAAAATAGATATCCAAATATACAAAAGTGTGAAGAAAATTTTAGAAATGGTCCCTTTAGTTCACATAAAATTTCAATTTTGTCCCTCTAGTACTTGTTGTATAGTTTTAATCATGTTCACCTTCCGTATCAATTTCTTTCCTCTCGCTAATGGCGTGATTGGAGCAGTTTCAAGTTCAAAATTCTCATATTCCTCTCGAGGACAAAATTGAGATTCAATGCAGATTAGTGGGACTATTTCTAAAATTAATGTTACCTTATATACTTTGTTTTATAGGAAAAAAAAAATACATACGTAATATATTTCAGTACCACAATTACTTTTTATAATTGAATAATAATAAAAACATGACCAGGAAATTAGTAATTTTTTTGCAAATTACAATTTTATTAGGAAATCCAAAAAGCAACCTCTTAGTTAAATATTTTTTTATGATCATGTTTTCTTTTTTAGTGGCTTTAACTTAGTTTTTGTAATATATCTTCTTATTTTCTTTCTCACGCGACCCAAAAAAATTGTCTAGGACCATTTAGTTAGGGCATCCTCAACAATAACAACACAAATCCTCCCTAAAAAGATTAGTGAATAGTGTTTTACTTACTCACATCTCTTTCAACACTCCAACAATCCTCTCTATTACTCTCTCTATACCAATTAAATAATATAAACTAATACAAATAATATATATTATACACATAAAGAGGAGAGAGAGGAGAGAGAAAGAAAAGAAAAAAGGATTAAAAAATGGGTAGGGAGTGAATAGTGGCTCCCTAAGAGCATCCCAACAAACTCCCTAAATTGACTCTCATCTCTATTTTAGGGAGCCAAACACAAAAAATGAACCCCAACAACCTCAACAAATTGGTTAACAAAATACAATGGTGAATAGTTACTCCCTATATCACTCTCTTTTTGTTCAGTCACTATTCACTAACCAACTCCTTTTTTAATTACTTGTTCTCATGTTTTCTCCCTCTCACTCCATGCTTTTTTGCTTTTTTTAGTCACTGTTCACTTTACCAAATTAAATAAAAAAATAACAAATGAAGGAGGAAAGAGAAAATATGTATATAATAATAGAGGATGAGTAAAATAGGGAGTGTTGTTGGAGTATTGATAGAAAAAAGTGTCAAATTATAATAGATATATGCACTGTACATTGCTTAATTTACCAAGTCATTGTTGGGCTTGCTCTTAGAGCAACCCCAACAAACTCCCTAAATTGGCTCCCATCCCTATTTTAGGGAGCCAAACCCCAAAATTAGGCTCCAAGAGACTCCCTAAACCCCTCCCTAAAATACAAAAATGAATAGTACCTCCCTA
>JAXBDA010006035.1:0-22072 GCA_036023075.1 Gaultheria prostrata | reverse complement strand
GTGTATTTTTTAGGACGTAAAAAAATGTATTTCTACTCAAAAATTTTGAAATTTTTTTGCACCAAATTAAAGTACTCTTTGAGCACTTTAATTTGGTGTTTAAGAAAGACATAAAATTGTATAGAAAAATATATTTTTTAGGGGTTTGAAAATGCACGTATTCCCATTGTACATATTTAAAAAGGGACGGAGGGAGTACTAAAATTCTAGTAAATATTTGATACATGGGTAAGTTGGATAAAATTAGTCCGTCCTAGATTATACATGTGCTACGCCCCAAACATACTAGAGACAAGGGGAGATAAGATACCCCACCCTAAACATAAGAAAAGAAGATAGGCCTACTATTGCCTTGAGAGAGACTTTCTCTCTTTAAAAATTAGATCCCTTTAGGGTTTCTTCCCTCTTTTGCCGACTCCTCCATATCCGGCCTTCCTCTTCCATTTTTTTTTTGTCCGCCTCCCTTCCTCTCCTCTCTCTTTTTTGTCAAATCTTGGGGATGGGGCTGCCCCCCGCGCCCCACCCCCGCCGGTTTCCTCCCATCGCCGACCACCCATTATCAACCCTTTGTCGTTCTTCCCCTTTAAACTTTGCCTCCATCTCAGCCCTCTTCCACCACCATCACCCTTCTATCCACCTCCCTTTCAGCCACTACCCACCGCCACTCACCTTATCAACCTCCCTTTCAGCCACCACCCATCGCCACTCACCTCCATTTCAGCCACCACCCACTGCCACTCCACCACTCACTTGTTATCATCTACCTTCTCCGTTGTATGAGTCTTTTGAGGAGATCTGACATTGGGTTGATCTTGGGTGGTTTTTGGCCCCCTCCATTGCAATAAAGTTTTCAGATCCGCGGACGGCTGGACTTGAAACTTGGCTCTCACCCCGGAGAAGCGGCTGGTTTGTCAAACTCGGTGCTTTTGATCCATCTTAGTGGGGCGACTCAGCGAGGTGTATCAACTGTACTTTTTCTGAGTCCATATTAGCTGGTTTATTTTTGTTGTTTTGTTGCTTTTGGTTGTTGATCGTGTTTTGATCACATATGCGTTGTATTGTATCATGGTTTGAGGTTGGGTATCCGTTGGGGTTCTCTACTACTAACTTTTGAAATGATTCATCATCCCGCCCCGTAGGTGTTGTGTCTGCTTCGACAGGTGTGTCTAAGAGCCGGTGGCCCTTGAAAGCCTTACCATGCCGTGCTCATTTCAATTGTTAGTGGTTTTGGTTTCATTCCTGTCTTTTGATGTAATCGTTGCTGGATGGCGTTTACAATGAAATTCTTGACCTTATTTAAAAAAAAAGAAGATACCCCACCATAGGCGACGCCAATATTATTATTTTCAAAAATTCATAAATGAACCCCCATAAATTTTGTGGTGACACCACTGGAAAACTCCCCAACTTTCACCCCCTAAAAATTAAAGCTGAAGCATACATGGAGTAAAAGACCCAAAAGGAAAGGGCTCTCAGTATCTCTCTCATTTCAAGCACCTCTTCGCCGGCTTCCCTTGCCTTTATCGCCAGACTCGCCACTCAGGCACTCACCAGTCATCAAAATCATTGAGGGGGTCGGCAGATTCTATGTATATTTCAAAGGGTTCATTTTCTCTTATTTCTCCAATTCTCCTCTCATTTACAAATTTACTCACAAATTTACAATATTCTAGGGTTTGGCTTGTTGATATGAATTATATACTACTCCCTCCGTCCCAAATTGTTGGACCCTCTTTCCATTTTGGGATGTCCCAAAATATATGTCCTATTTCTAAAAATATCTATCAAAACAAGGTCACTTTCCAGTTTTACCCTGTAAAAGTACTTTTCCCATCTCGATTGGTTTGCCCATTATCTTTTATTTTATATCGGTATTTCTGATTTTGAAAACTTTGTATAATAAAACTAATTGATATCTATCAAACAAGATCCATATTGCATGCGTTTCGAGTTTCATATAAAAAATTAGCCCCCCAAAACTGGTCACGTTAATATCGACTGGACTTAGGGGCAAAACAGAAAATGCAATACAAAGTTTTCACACCCTTAATAAGTTGGATTCCCCAAAAGGATCCAACAAATTGGGATGGAGGGAGTAATATATATATTCTTCTGATACAAAATTTTCATATATGTTTTGCCTTTGGGAAACTTTGATCTCGTTAAAGTGTGTGTGTATATGTAATAACCAAATAATATATCCTATATATAGGCAGTGTTGGGAATTGCATAAGTTAGAATATCGAGTGTTTGATTTTTTGGTGGATTGCATCTATATTAAGGTACTTGAATATTGTTTTGAAAGTTGAAATAATACTTGTTAAATATGTTGATATGTGCATGGTGCTTATCTAGCATTGTTATTGTGTTGAATTAAAATAATATGGACAAATTTGTGGTAAAGAAACTGTCAATTGCGCAAAGGTTCATCTTCTGCTAGTCCTATTGACCCCATGCTTCCAAACTCCTGGAGTCGCCACTCTACCCCACCTTATTTTGGGAAATTCTTAAAAGGCGCATTTGTTTGGGGGACTAGAAGTAGGATTGGACTACACTAACAATACCCCACCCTATTTCATCTTTTATCTTTATGATAATAAAATTTTCTTCTGCGAATAAAAAAAAAAATACCACCTTTAATCTCATATTTGTGTGAGATTTTATCTGGGTCTAATACTCCCATATGGATTAGCAATCTCTTTGTGGCTTATTTGGATGCAGGATGGGTTTTGTGTGGATATAATAATAATGGGAGATAAGATAATTGGGAGTACTATTTTATGGAGGGTGGACCCATATTAACATGACATTTATAAAGGGGATAAAATAATACTACTTGGTTAGGATGATTTCATAAGTAGAGTAAATAAAATATTAGTTGATTTGTTTTGTAGTTGAAATGGGAGATAAGATTGGGTGGATGATTAAAAGCTGACAAATACCATATTTGTCTTTATGCATGTTCATATGAGATTATGCATTAAACCAATTATATAATTACAAAACTAATTTTTTTTTATTACTTTTCAACGATGAAACTATATATGAATTAAAATATTAAATATCAAATTATTTTTTCTTTCGTTTGGAATATGACAACTATAATTTTTTGAAGGGAATTTTATTGAGATGGTCGCTCTAGTTTCACCCCTGTCTCGATTTGGTCCCTCTATTTTCAATTTTACTCAAACGAACCCTGTAGTTTTGATTTTGTACTATTCGAGTCCAATCGATAACGGCGGTTACCAAAACAGAAAGAAAAATCAATTTGGGGCATTTTTTAGGGACAAAACAGACTTTTTGCCAATACTCTTCTTCCCCAATTTGTAACCCTAACTCTAATCCTTTCCTTTGGAAAAAAAAAAAAAAACATAACACCGCTGATATTACTCAATTTGGTTTTGGACGACTGCGAACGGGTAAGAATCGCCAATCAGGTCTAAGCCCAGTTTGATTCCATCGCCCCAAAGCGATTCACCAAACCCAGCAGTAGCGAATCCGATTCAACCCAGTAGAAGCAATTTATATGCATTTATATCTGTATGGTTTCTTTTTCAGGCCATATTTGGTGGTGAAAATGCTGCCAGGACGAGTTTGTAGAGACCCGAGTACTAAAACCAACTGGATTCTGTTGCAAAGAACACCACACGACATATCCCCTACTTTTCCCCTATTTTTTTCTTCTTTTTGAGTGAACTAAAAATATAATATTCTACATATGTGTTCGTATTAGTAATTTTTGAAGATTTTCCGTATTGAGCAGATTGGAACTTGGTTTATAAGGGTGAATAGTGAAGGGGGTGGAAATGGGTATGATCTTCAATTACATAGTGGAACTGGAAATGGAGGACAGAGAGAGATGGTTCTCAAAACAAATCCTGTGACCAATGACTGGATTATGAAAATAGAAGACGATCGAGTTATCTACTCCTCTACGAAGCCCAATCGGAGCGAGAATGGTTAGGTTATATCCGGCGTAGGGGATGGGGATTGCATATTTGCAGTATTAAACTTGGATTATGGTTAGGGTTACAAATTAGGGAATAAGAAGGAAGGGAAAAAAGTCTATTTTGTCCCTAAATAAATGCCCCAAATTGATTTTTCCGTCTATTTTGGTAACCGCCATTATCAATTGGCCTCAAATCGCACAAAATTGAAACTACAGGATCCGTTTGAGTGAAATTGAAAATAGAGGGACCAAATCGAGACAGAGATGAAACTAGAAGGACCATTTCGATAAATTTCCTATTTTTGAATTTAACAACAAATGAAGCTTATATTTTTCTTTCGTTTAGAAAATATGTTTGTGGTGTGTTGATTGAATTTGCAAAAGAGAAAAGAAAAGCTTTTTCAATTCAGGTTAGAGGAATGAGGAAAACGGTAGCTTTTTGTTGACTTTTCTTTAGTTCGATCACATATAAAAATAAATATGTACAAAAAAATGCAAATTTTTCGATTCAATTATTGTGTACCAAGATTACCAAAATAATGGAGTTGTTGTATCACGTAGGATGGGGAAAATAAATACATCAATGTAAATAATCTCAAAAAATAAAAATAAAAATAAATTAATCAATGTAAAGAATTGAGCAGAAGTTAAATTCATAAATTGTTGTTGGAAATAAAAAGGTCCAAAAATGTGTTTGGGGGTTGGGAGCGTAAGGAAGTAAATTAGGGCGAGGGGGTTTGGGATGAATTACTTGGAGAGGGGCCATATTTTAACCGTGTGACCTTAATTAATTGTTCCAAACCATGGATTAAGTTGGACTTATTGTTCTAATTAGATGTGGACTAGGAATTACTCATCCCGGTCCATAGTCATTTGGGCTCCTGACCCCAGCCAAACAAGCCCTGGAGGAGGGACAAAATATATTCCGGGGTAGGAGTGTAAACGGATCTCGCGAGCGGCTCATGATTTGGCTCCTTAAGGCAAGGCTAAGATTGGTTCGGTTCGGTTCGGCTCGTTTAGTGATCGAGCCGAGCTTGAGCCTCTCAAGTTCGAGTTTGAGTTTGAATTTGAGTTCGTTTAGTAAACAAGCTCGGCTCCGCTCATTTATAATGGTCCGGCTCATTTAAGAAGCCCCATTAAATAAATTAATACCTTGGATAGACTCTTTTACAAATGAGCCAAACTCAGCTCAATTTTTAACTCATTTACAAGCCGAACTCAAACTCTACAAAACTCGGCTTGTTTACGCCCGTAATCCGGGGTGCCAGGAGGTTGTGCTTCTTCTCCTTCTTCTTGAAAGAGGATTTTGAAAATTTCAGCCATTAATCGAAGGAACCCAGCCCCAACTCCAATGGAAAGCGAAAGCCATAGAGAGTGAAGGACAGATTTCACACGTACATAGCCTATCAAAGAATTGATCCGTACTGCACTGCGGCGGTTAGTTGGTGAGGTCCCTTTCTCCCTCCTCTCTTTTTGGCGGTGTCCATCTCTCTCAACTCTCACCACCACCATCGCCGCCGCCACCGACTATGAGCAGCAGAACCAAAAACTTTCGCCGCCGTGCCGGCGACTCCGATAACGACGACGACACCACCAATGGTTCCGTCCCTCCCTCCACCTCCACCACCAGACCCAAATCCACCACCGCCACCAAACCCAAAAAGCCCACAACCCACCCCAACCAAGCCCCTAAAAAACTCCTCAGCTTCGTCGAAGACGACGACGAAGAGAACGGCAACGATTCCTCCCCCATCTCCCGTCCCCTTCCCAAATCGAAACCCCAATCCTCTTCTCGCCTTAACAGCAAAACCTCGTTAGCTCCTTCTTCTTCCCACAAGCACGCCTCCTCCAAAGACCGCCCACCGCCTCCTCCCTCCAACGTCCTACCCCAATCCGGCCAATACTCCACTGAAGCCCTCCTCGAACTCCGGAAAAACCACAAAACCCTAGGCACCTCCTCATCGTCCCACCGCCCTTCGCCCTCCGAACCGGTCATTCTATTAAAAGGTCTCGTCAAGCCAATTGCAGAAACGGTGAAGGAGGTTGGTGAATTGGAGCACGAGGAGAGAGAAGAAGCGACGACGGCCCGATTGGCTTCAATAGGGTTAGGAGGGAAGTCGATACCGGATCAACAGATGATAAACGCGATTCGAGCCAAGAGGGAACGGTTACGGCAGTCGCGTGCTGCCGCGCCGGATTTTATTGCTTTGGATGGGGGGAGTAATCACGGGGAGGCAGAGGGGTTGAGTGACGAGGAGCCGGAGTTTCGAGGGAGGATAGGGTTTTTCGGGGAGAAGAAGAAGGGTGTGTTTGATGGTGATGATGATGTTGGTGAGAAGGTGGTAATGGAGGATGTTGGGTTTGGTAAGGGTGGTGGTGAAGTTTTTGATGAGGAAGAGGAGGAGGATAAGATTTGGGAGGAAGAACAGTTTAGGAAAGGGTTAGGCAAGAGAATGGAGGAGTCTTCAGCTAGTGGTAGGTTGGTAGGGACTAGTAGTAGTGTGCCTTTGCCAGTAGTAGTTCAGAGCATTCCGCAACAATCGTATACATACAGTCCGGCAGTAGCTTCGTATTCTTCGCTCCCAACCATTGGAGGAGCTCTTGGTGCATTGCCAGGATTTGAAGTGATGTCAATACCCCAGCAGGCTGAGGTTGCTAAGAAAGCTTTGCATGAGAACCTGAGGCGGCTGAAGGTATGCATTTCAAGTTTTACTTCTTTGTCATACTTTGTAGTTCTATGGATGTTATGAGGTATTGCTGATGTTGTTATGCAAAATTTGGTATGTTAAGTTGCAGTCATTAAGGGAAAAGAACAAGAAATTGCATTAACCCAATGATTATGAGCAACAAAAGAGCTCGAGTAATTGTTGGCTTTGTTGCCCCCTTACAAGTGTGATCTGACTCACCTGAGATATTGCATTACTGAAAAGTGAATCAGACAAGTACCGCGTTTTGTTTTTCTTGCATCATATTTTATTGTGTGCTAGAAAACTAACTTTGCAACTTGGAAATTGTATCTTTTCATTCTTATGTTTGGTAAGTTGTTGATTTCGAGTGTAGTATTGTACAAACCATCCCAATCACAAAGCATCATTTAAGTGGCATAGTGGTTAAGTTATTTTGGCGTGCCGTATGCCCGTACCTTCGCTCAACACCTTCACAAAAATGGTTCCTGTTGGACACCTTCGAATCTGATTTATGGGTTGCTTCCTTTTGTAGCTATTTTGATTATTTTGACAATAATTTATGTCCGGAGAGCTGTATCTTTTTTGTGCTCCTGATTTGTCTTTCGAAATATCTGTCTGATGCAGGAGTAACAAGAATGAGAAATCATTATTCCTGTTTTATCTTTCTAAATATTTGTCTGATGCAGTAGTAGTTGTTTAAACATAAGTTGGGTTCAATGTATTATGTCAAATTGGCCTATGGGTATTATGTCAAATTGGCCTATGGGTTACTTAGGGACCTTCTATTCTGATGGAATTAGACTGTGATGATTTTTTTTGCTCCACAAAGAAGAAAAGTTTAATCATAGCTCGAAAGGGTACATCGAAAGAAGGTTGAGGATGCCCCAACTAGGTTGGCACCAATGCCTAAGAAAATCATGTGCAAACCAAAACAACCTCAAGAGAAAGAGAGAAGAGGCTCATCCAATAAAACATTGGATTAACCAACAGAAAATCATGCATTTACCCCCACAACAAGAAAATGAAATGAAATTGCTAGATCCTGTTTCTCCTAATAATCACCTCTTGAGATCCTCTATTGGAATTCCTTAATATCATATTTTCCTTTTATCCAAAAAGCCACCCTTTTCTTGACCAAATCAGCTATCCCTTCCCTCCCTTTTCTAGGTTCTTACGACCAATGGCCCAGCATTGGTTAGGATGCAGGGCATGCCCATTTGATGTTCCACCAGAGCAAAATTGAGGACCGAAATTCCCAAACAAAAAGACAGTGTAGCATAAGGTGGGTTGGTGTTTTTGTTCCCTTAGGCAGAAGGGTCAAAATTGATCACCAGGGTTAGAAGGGATTAAAATACCTCTGCTGACCAATACTGATCCTTGTTGCAATTCTGTTTTGACAAACCTGAAAGGGAAATACTTCCACCTTTGGTGGACATAAGTTTCTACATATCTTATTCAGCCAAGAGTTTGAACTTCTCCCACTCAGCATAAGCTGAACTTACGGAGAATTGCTTGTTTGAGTTCCACTTCCACTCTATGGAGTCGTGGCCATCAATATAATTGTTGCAAAAGATCAGTGTCATCTGCAATTTGCAAATTCAGAAGTCTTGCACAGAATCAGTGTTATAGCAGTGGAATTCCACTTCCTAGTCATCTCACCAGTGATGACAAAATGGTTGACAGCCTGACCCAAGTCATTGCCCACTATATCCCAATTATCATGATAAAAAGTTCAATTAACAGTTAAAACCATCGGGGCCAGGAGCCTTGTCCCTTTTGATTGAAAGGAGCTGATTTAATCTCCATATCTTTTACTGCACACACCCTTATTTCCTCAGGAACTTTCTTTAGAATGGCCTCTTCCAACTTTTGTCACCTCCTCATCTTTTTGCGTTTAGTTCTACAGCAACCTTTGTTCTTAATAAATATTATTCAATCATCTCATTTATACACGATGTTCTGTTGGAGTTAATCCTTTAACAGCTGTTTTAGTTCGTTTGTATCTATCCCTATGCCGTCTTCTGGATAATTACTTATTTATCTGATGCCTTTGCATCATGAGACTGTTAGGGTGGTACACAGAAATGTATTCCGTTATTTTTACTAACTGATGTCAATATTTTTTTTGCCTATTGTCTCCTCATCAGGAATCTCATGGTAGAACCATGGCATCATTGACTAGGAATGATGAGAACTTGACCACCTCGCTGTTGAAAGTGACTGCTCTTGAGAAATCTCTCTCTGCTGCTGGTGAGAGGTTCATCTTTATGCAAAAGCTTCGTGACTTTGTTTCTGTTATATGTGACTTTTTGCAGGTACGAATTAATCTTGTTTATGGTTGCTTCCTTTTGTAGCTATTATGCTTATTTTCACAATAAATTATGTCTGGAGAGCTGTATCATTTTTGTACTCCTGATTTATCTCTTAAAGTATATGAAGGAGTAACAAGAATGGAACATCGTCATTCCTGTTTTATCATTTGAAGTATCTGTCTGACGCAGTAGTAGTAGTTTTAACATAAGTTAGGTTCGATCTCGTAAGTGAAGTTAGCCTATAAGTTGGTCAGGGATCTTCTATTCTGATGGAAATACACAGTTGCAGTGTTGAATGTGTAAGTTTTAGAAAGTCTATGCGTTCCTTTAGGTTTTGTAGCATTCATGAAAGCAGTGGCTTGTTATAGAAAAGGATGGGAATTTATTGAATGTTTTTTCTTGATTGATGAATGATATTGTCCCTCTGCTGTTGATTTCTATATGTTCTTCATAGTCCCTTGAGGACCAAGGAGAAAAGCCTTCTCTTGTTCACTCTCCTCTCTTTCTTGTGTTTAGTCCTCTTTGAGAGCACTGTTTATAACTTCTTTCATATATCAATGTAAACCCATTTTTAGAATGTCATACCTGCTGTGAGAGGTTTTAGTGAGCAACTGAGCATGGATTAGACATTGTGAATTCTTTTTTTTATTGTGATATTAGATCGGTGAGATTATCACTCTGATTACAGAAAACTCATGCCGATACATCTAGGGGTCCAGTTAGGAGGTAAGATTTCGTAGGCAGAGCCACAGAAGCTTCTTAAAATTATGGCAGTTTCAGAATCAAAAGATGTGCAAATTCAATTTGCGTGTTTATTTGATAAGAAAACAGCATGAGACATACATTTTATGGTAGAGGGAGGGGATTTTATGGTAAAGGGAGGGAGAGACCCCCAAAACCAACCATTATCTTCACACTTATAAAGGATGGGCACAACACCAAACCAAAACCCAAAACCAAAAACCAAGACCAACCATAATCCTTGCTCTAGTAAAGAGGGGGGGGGGGGGGGAGAGAGAGAGAGAGAGAGTGAAAGTAAAACTTGTACAAGCGGGAGTGCAAGAGTACACATGGAGTATTAAAAGTCTTTATCTGAAAGCTTCGGACTAAATTATTGTATGCCAATCTATGCTACGAGTCAGCAAACCCATGCGATGCTAACAATGATGAATTCTAATGTTGGTTTCACTTTTTCAGCATAAAGCTCCTTTTATAGAGGAACTTGAAGAGCAGATGCAGAAACTCCATGAGGATCGTGCAGCAGCAATCTTGAAAAGAAGATCTTCTGATAACGATGATGAAATGCTTGAATTGGAAGCAGCGATAAATGCAGCAATGTCAGTATTCAATAAAGGTGGTGGCAGTGCTGCTATGATTGAAGTGGCCACAAGGGAAGCTAAGGCTGCATCTGCTGCGACAAAAGAACATAGAAATCTTCCGGTGGAGCTAGATGAATTTGGTAGAGATACGAACCTGCAGAAACGGATGGATATGACTAGAAGAGCTGACGCACGACGGACCAGAAAAGCTCGATCAGATGCTAATAGACTATCATCCGTGGGAAGTGATGGTCCCTATCAGCAAATAGAAGGGGAATCAAGTACTGATGAGAGTGATAGTGAGACTGCTGCATACGAGTCGAACCGTGATTTGTTGCTTCAGACTGCGGAGCAGGTTTTCAGTGATGCGGCTGAGGAATATTCTCAACTTGCTGTGGTTATAGAAAGGTTTGATAGATGGAAGAAGCATTATTCTTCAAGTTACCGTGATGCTTATATGTCATTAAGTGTGCCTGCTATCTTCTCTCCGTATGTAAGATTGGAGCTTCTAAAGTGGGATCCACTTCATGAAGATATGGACTTCATTGATATGAATTGGTTAGTAGCCTCTGCCCAAGTTTCTTACAATATTTAAGGAAAACTGGAAAGACTGTCTTTTAGTGTCTTTAGCTTCGTCTTATATAGGAGTAACTTTTTTCAACTTTGGGCCATACTTTTATGTTTCCCCAATTCCTCTCGTTGAGACAAAGTATGTGATTTTAAAATTTGACCCCAATGTAGTAAAAAATTAAGAGAAAACAACCAAAAAAACAATACTATAAAGATATCCTTGCCTGTACCACCCAGCAGTCGAGTGACTACTACTCCGTACTTAAATTTTCAGAGGTTTAAGGATGGACTTAACCTGTAATCAAACATATAAATGAAGAAGGATGTCTTCTCTGTTTGATTTTAGCAGGTTTCGTGATTTGTTAACGATAAATAGTTTCAGATTAACCAAGCATGAATCTTAATTCGAGGATAATGGGCGAGAGGTGAACATTAGCATCTCTTTATCATAGCTGCAATGTTCTCACGTAATATAGGTCGGTAAGAAACATTACGGATGTGGCTCCTTGTCCATCTGGTAGTACCCGTTGGCTTCCAAGAGGAAGGTTTGGGGTTCAAGTCTACGGAGAGATGTTGAACCCCTTTGGTGGTTAGCTCACTAATTCCCCTCTAAACCCCCCCACTCCATACTGATGTATACAATGTTAGCTAATTAAAAAAAGAAGAAAAAGTTACACCACGAATTTGGCAGGTTACACGTAGATCTAAGAATCTGATTAAAATCTAATTCCTATGTCCTAGGACAGGGGGATATGGGAAAAACTCTCGTCAATATCATTTTCTAATCTTCTAAGGTGAACTTGTGTTTACAATGTGATCGAGAGCATCCATTGTGTGGGAGTGTTATGGATTATTGTATTGTGAATATGAACTACTAGACATGCTTGCTGGGTGAGCAGAAAACTACACACTTGGATACAAACCATATACTTACCCTTGGTTGTGCGGTATTGTGTACTTGCACCCATTTAAAAGAGTCCACACAGCGTAGTGTGTATGAAGCACAGACACTTCTATTATTATGCACCTGTATAGAGATGGGATTTTAGAACTTTGATTATTGTATGGACATGCTAGAGACGTGTTTTACTGGCTTGCCTGTTGTGCCCGACTCTTCATACATTCTGAAGGGGCCCTGTAGATTGTTTACTGCAAATATGTTAATTCCTTTTTCCTTTTAGTCCTTTAAGCCATCCAATACTAATCTGTCTTTTGCAATTGTCAGGCATTCGTTGCTTTACAGCTATGGCATTGAAGATGAAAATGACATCAGCCCTGATGATGATGATGCTAACCTTGTTCCTCAACTGGTGGAGAAAGTTGCAGTTCCCATTTTGCATCATGAGATAGCTCACTGCTGGGATATGCTGAGTACCCGTGAGACGAAGAATGCTGTCGCGGCCACTGAGCTGGTTGTCAGATATGTTCCTGCTTCTAGCGAGTCTCTTGTTGAATTAGTAGCTGTTCTTCATGACCGTCTAGCTGATGCTATTGCTAACCTTGTGGTATGTCTACAAAGCATATTACACCGAGCATCTCAAACTTGCTTTTGTAATGTCTACTTCTGTGAAACTGTATTTGATTGGGGTAGTTCAGTAGTTGGGATGGAATACTGAAGGCTTTTGAGGCTTTCCATCTCCCCCCTCCTTCAGCAAGAAGCTCTTGGTGAACCTCTAGGAGATTTGTTATAAATGGTTGGGCTACTGTTGACATGTTTTCTGTTACTCCCTCCGTCCCAAAATGGATCTCCCAAACCACTATTCACACCTCTTATAAAATCATCTATATTTTGTAATTCATAGCACTTTTTAGATTTTAAAAACTGTGTTAACAGAAGTAAGTGAGATCTATCAAACAGGATCCATGTTGCATATATAATACATTATAACTTAAAAATGTAGATGATTTTTTGAGAGGTTTGAATAGTGGCTTGGGAGATCGATTTTGGGACGGGGGGAGTATTACTTTTGGAGACGGTTTGTTGGCAGTTTGCCGAGAACTGCACCCCATGCAGTTTGGGATTTTCCAGATACTTGCCGAACCTAATTCAATACTCATTTCCTTTCATAGTGTGGATCTCTTTCAAATGCAGAATTGTGGTTTAAAATCACTCTGGTTGAACACACTGGATCGGAACGCAGCAAAATTCAGTTCTGAGTTGTTTTTGTATTCCGATTGCGTATTGATTGGTATCCAATTAAAATGATTTTAAACCACAATTAACCATTTCGACGTGATAAACAATATGAACGGAACTAATTATTGTAATAGACCCTGGAATGCCAAACCGCATGGGGTGCAGTTCTTGGCAAACTGCCGACAAGCCGTCTCCATTATTTTTTCCATTTTTCGAGAGAGGTGTTTTCCTTTTTTTTCTTTTTTCACCTCGTATGCTCTTAAGCCAATTTCAGCAGTACAATTTGGTACTTGATTGTTTATAACATTTCTAGGGTTCTGTATTTTCAGTTTGACATGTTGCCTCTTATTAGTACTCCTGAACCGCATTTCGATTCTGTTCCGACACTGTTTTGCTGCTTCTGCTTCCCTTATGGGACTTTACCCATTCAATCTTAAGGGAGTGAAGTGGCTGTTGATCGTCACCTATTTCTTGTACTTATTTTGTCAGTTTATCTAATAGATGTTATTCATAGGTCCCAACATGGAGCCCACTTGTACTGAAGGCTGTGCCAAACGCTGCACGGGTGGCAGCATATAGGTTCGGCACATCTGTTCGTTTGATGAGGAACATATGCATGTGGAACAAGATTATTGCATTGCCTGTTCTCGAGAGGCTTGTTCTTGATGACCTTCTGAGTGGAAAAGTTCTTCCTCATCTCCGAAGCATCCAATCAAATGTTCATGATGCAGTCACGAGAACTGAAAGGGTAATTGCTTCATTATCTGGAGTATGGGCAGGTCCAAGCGCCGGTGGGCAGCGCAGGTACAGTTATTACGGTAGTTCATGCTCTGAGCTTTTAAAGTGAGTTGTTTAGGACAGGATTGACTACTTTGCATGCACTTTGCAGTTATAAACCTAATAACCGCCAGGGGTGTATAGTTTGGTAAGGGAGTTAGGGACCATACCTAGAGCCTAGAGGTCCAGTGTACAACTCCTTGGGCCATCTGCTTCAAGATAACCATGGTTCATGTGTTTCATGCCTTGAATTTGTGTGCGTGTGTGGTTGGGCATGGATGGACCCAAGCGATTCCCTTGTCATGAAAAGTAAAAACCTAATCGGTTCCCTTGTCAGAAAAAGTAAAAACCTAATCTCTAGCGTTAATATTCGCAGATTTTAGCTGGTGCAGCTTGTGCATGATCCTGGCTTACACTGGTGCTCTGCCTTCTAAAAGGCACCGCTCCACATCTTTCTTTCTTTCTTTTTTATCAGGGCCCCTCCACATCTTTATTGCATTGATCATTGTACTTTCTCTGCTTGCATGCTTGTATATTTGTTAATGTGCACCGTTGCTGCAATGTGCTCTCTCAAGTCTGTTCTTCAGGGTCACTGGTGTGTCCGATTACCTTCTTTTCACTCATTGGATTGCTTCTTGTGTCCATACTGATATTAAACAAATTTGTGCCAACTTAATTTAATTTTCTCCCTCGTCTTGGACTGCTCAGTGTCTCCTTGAAATAGAACAAATTCCAGTTCTGACTTTATGAGATGGGTTTCCTGTAATGTGCTGTTGTATTCGTTGGCTGTATTCTGCCATAGGTTGGCAATTAGCTGCTTTCTGCACCTGCTTTATTTTTTTCACATAGCTTGATTCAAAACTCCTTACACTAATTCTTCCTATTGATGTGCAGCCCCAAATTGCAGCCACTGGTGGATTACTTAATGACACTGGAGAGGACACTGCAGAAAAAGCATGTCTCGGGTGTGAGTGAGGGCGAGACTAGTGGACTTGCTCGTCGATTGAAGAAGATGCTGGTTGAGCTCAATGAGTACGACCATGCCAGGGCAATATCTAGAACCTTCAACCTGAAGGAGGCACTATGATCTCTCTCTCTCTCTCTCTCTCTCTCTCTCTCTCCTGTGTAATGCCACCGCTTCTAGATGCAGGTTCTGGAAAAGCTCTTGACCATTTTGCTAAAGTTACAAATGAACGTTGAACACGATCCGTAATTGGGAAACAAATCCAAAAGTCGATTAATGCAATGTGTTATAATCAATATGTTTTTTTTTTTGTTGTTGATCGGCTACAATCAATATGCTATGAGTTGATCTGTTTTTTGGGTCCAGGTTTTGTATTCTTAGATGGGTTGACCTAAACATGGGTATCAAAATTTTGATCCTCGCTTAGTGCAGAAGATGCATTAGATCTGTTTTCTAACGAGTAGAACATGCTTTATAATTGAATTCATCGTTTCATCTTGTTTTTTGGATATTCATCTTATTTTATATCGAACGTAGAATCTTACTACCGCCATCCGTGTTTGGGATGTGTTTGTTTGTCTACTTTTACTATTTTACACCCTTTGAAAAATTCTCTCTCTCTCTCTCTCTCTCTCATATGAATTTCTAAAAATATGAAAGATGGATCGTATCGTATTTGATAGATTTCATTTAGTTCTATTATACGAAAGTTTCAAAATCATGAAACCCATTATAAATTGAAAGATATAGACAATTTAAAACATGATACGAATGTCGAAAATGAACAGACAAATACGGACTAAGGGAGGAACTGACTAGGTGCCTATACATCCGAGAACGAGGAGCTCTGCAAAATGGAAGTCCACAATCCAGACATACCTCTGGACAGTGCTTTTCTAGCACAAACGTGTGTGGCATTTATGCAGCTCGATTACAATCTCGTTTGACAAAATTAAACTCATATGAGTAAAAAGACTCCTTCAGCGCGAAACAATCTTGCACTAACACCACAACATCAGTAGCCGGTACCTAACAACAGATTCGGATTCCGCGTCCGATTCGATAATCACCTTCGGGCTTCGGCCTTATTCATTTTATCCGTATTACTTACGGGAATCAAAAAACAAGCACCACTCTCTAAAGATAAAATCCGTCTATACGTACAAGTGAAACTCTACTAAAGATATCTCTTGCTTATTCGAGCCAGTTTTACGCATGTACATCCCGACTAATTTTTGGGTGACAAATACCATCGACTACCATCCACTTATAGAGTTTATGGCACGTAGAAAGTTTTAAACATGAGACCTTTGGAGAGAACAAATTTCTAAATCTTAGATCTTTGCCACCAAGACAATTACTAGCTAAGCTAACTGTGCCAGTTATTCCCTCCTCCCTACCCAAACTCCAAATACTCATTTTCATCTCCATTGGAGATTCACTCTTTTCCAATCACATAAGGAATAACAAATAATTTGGCTTTGTCGAAGATTTTTGTAATGAATTCCGTTTTTGTAAGTGTCGTTGGACGTTCATTAATATAATCTTCTTATTTCCGTGTCAAAAAAAAAAAGCCCACTTTGATGATTGCAGCTAATTCTGGAGTCAATTTTACCAAAATAAATAAATAAATAAACAAATCGTTCATACACAAAATCAACTTGATAGGAAAAATATACCATTGCCATGTAGTTATCGAAACTGGCTTCTAACTTGAATAATGTCCTATAGAGTCCACGGGGGAAACTATTTCGAAAAACCAAAAAAATTGGCTCGAGATGGGTCTAAAATAGTCAATGCTTTATGTTATTAACAGCTTAATGGGTTGTCAATAAGATAAGAAAAAAAAGAAACACAGTTTACTCCTATTATGGATTGTACCAAACTTGCTTTTAATTTTTCTTCTTGTGTTTTTACTCATGTGAAACGTGACTGCAACAGGATCACACATTTAATGGCGAAACGTTCCATGTTGGTTGTTAGGCTAGAAAGTTGGTGGGAGATTGTTCTATCGTGATTTTCTGTCCTAGCTCTCAAGGATTCTCAGGCCATTGACCCTTCTATTAGTAAGCAATAAAATTTCTCCTTTTCGAGTTTTTTTTCAAAAAAATCACACTTTTGAAGGCACCTTTTTTTTTTTTGTCATTCGATATAAATCAGTGGGGCGGTTAGCAGGGGAGTTAGTGAGTTAGTCCAGAGGGGGTCTAGAAGCTATTCATAGCCCTCAACCTCAAACGCCTCTGCCGAGACTCGAACCCTGGTCTCGCTTGTGGGAGAACCAGGAGATAACCACTAGGCTAGAAGCCCTTGGTTTTTTGAAGGCACTTTAACACATAAAAAATTGTGTTTCTTTCTTTTTGTCATTTTCTTGTCTTATTATTGACAATCATGCAATGAGTTAGGTAATTAAATATTCATCCTCTTTTTGGGCACCTCGTAAATTTCCATCCTGCCCATTTTCCGGGATTATGATTTCATCCTCTTTACATGTGATTTACCATTCCTGTCCTTTCATAATATATAAACACAAAATATATATGGTTTGCTGATTTGTTAGGATTGTGTAAATCATGATTACCGAAAATTGTGGGGGAATTCAAAATATAAGTGGGGAGATATATATAACGGATTAAAGTATATTAATGGGAGATTTTTTGAATTAATGGAAATGATCTTGTTACCATAGATGACATATGGAAGGACGGGAGTGACCCACTAACCTTTGCCCTTATATAAGGCATGATATCCAAAATTCAAAAAAACACAGAATGAAAAATACCAAATCACTTGCTTCATCCTTTAATCCGTAAACATTTCTTATTTTCTCTCTCATACATTTCCAATAAATATGGTAAAATCTTAAAGGATCACTATACACATGGTAAAAATTGTCCAAAAATTATGGTAAAAATTAGTCCACATCAATAAAGATACATACATTTCCAGTAATATGGTAAAGTCTTAAAGGATCACTATATATACACATGGTAGAAATTATGGTAAAAATTGTCCAAAAATTATAATAAAAATTAGTCCACGTCAACGAAGATGGTAATTTTACAAATAATCATGGTAAAATGACATCCATACCTGTTAACATTTCGTAATTAGAATCACTATAATTATGGTGGATGTGATCAATCAAAGATACATTTCGTCATTGCCCAACAAGTATGAAAAAAAATAGTCCACGAAGATGGTAATATTACGAATAATCAAGGTAAATTATTGTCCCTACCAGTTTACATGGTGAAATTAAAAAGAGTCATGGTAAAAATGTATTCACAATAGGAAAGATGATAAATTTAATGAACAATCGTAGAAGAATATATCCACACCCTTTTTTCAGTGATCATGGTAAAAATTAGATAGGTTTCAGTAAATATGGTTAATACAATATAGAGAATTCCTTCAACCTCGATCAAACTAGCGCAACCCCTTCCTTGGTTGCCACCCAACGTTGCGCCACAATCGTCGTGGTTCCCAGTATTGCTGCCATCGCCGTGGTTCCCGTGGATTATCGACGACGACTTGGGACAGCAAGGAGTGAAGGTTTGGGATGTTGATTTAGGACTGCCTGGGGGAGACTTTCATCCTAATTTTTGGGTGGTGATTCGTTGGAGGACGAAGCAGTTTTTGGATTTTGGAAGACACAGATGGAAGCTTTGTATGGGATTTGATCCTTAAAGGTAGGCATATATTTTGGGATCTTTTCTAATCTGTTCCGGAAATAAGGCTTAATGGTTTAATGAGATTTTTTTCACAGTTATTTTAGGGATTGGGTTTTATCCCCAAATCCTGTAATTGCAGTCCAGGACCTCCGAACTTTGAAATTAGTCCATTTTCCAACCATTATATAAGCAACTTTTAATTTGGTCCTCAATCCCCTAATATGTTATATATTATATATTCATATATATCTAAAGGACATTTTATGATTTATTTGAATCTCGGGATGGAAACATAACTCCTTAAAATGTTGGGAATGATTTTCTAATTTCAAGTGAATAAGAGGATGATTATTTAAGTATCCCCTATTAATATAGCATTTTTCTTTAAACGAAACCAACTTCGGGCAGCAAAGCAATTGCTCTTCTGAAATGGTTAATTTGGCCACTCTGCAGTCCTAGAACATCCGTGCAATTCGGTAGTTCAAAAATATCTTTAATCGTTCATATGTATTAACAACTCTGAAAATTTAAATTAGTAATTGCTGAGATGAAGGGTTCAAATACGATTGCTTTCCAAAGTCCGTGTTTGGTCGCAGAGTACTGTCACATATATTATATATATTCATCATGAAAATTTTACTTCCACAAGCCAAAATTCATTCGATTTTGAATTTTAGTTGAACTTTCACTTTCATCCAACCGCGCTTTCTCACCTGACACCTTGATGCTATTTTTGCGCCTTCGATATTGCTAAAAACAAGGAAAATTAAAAGGTAAACAAATTTAGTTAATTAAATATTCCTTAATTTGTGAAAAAATATGCCCAATAAAAAAAATACTAATGGCCAACAAATTTTCGCGACATCGAAATGAAGAATCTAATGCTCCTCAGAAAAAAGAAAAAAAAGAAACTAGGAGTAATTCTTTATTTCTCCTTCGTCTTCCATAAATAACTAGGTTCACAATATTTGACAAAATATCTCTCCAAGTCTCACAAAGGTACGCACTCAGCATGAATTTTTTTTCTTCCTTGTATAGTTAAGGGTGCCCGAGCCAACTTATTTCCCACTCTAGTCTAGTCCAAGATAAGCCATCTTCTTGAGGAAAGTGTGGGAAAAGAAAGGAAAATTAAATTTTTTCCCTCCTCTTGTTTGGTTTGGAGAGAAAGAAGAGAGAAAATAAAAAATTCAAGTATTATAAATAGTGAAGTTTTCTTCCCACTTTTCTCTCACTTTCCTCTCATTTTATTTCCTCTTTTTTTCCTTTTTCTTCCACATGTTCCAAATAAACCCTAAGGGATTCACAAAAGATTTTTCTCTTGCAGCCTAACCTCAAGAATTGCCAAGTGTAAAACCCAGAATATCTAGGTTTACAGCTTATCCCATTGGGAGTAACCATAGGGGCTCCCGACTCGTTGTGGAATGTCCGGTTCAAGCCATAACTACTATCTGAAAGGACATGCCGTCATCAAAGAACCACATAAGTACTACATGGATAAAGAGCCCTCCACGCTAGTTCTGCAGTTAGCGAGACTCAAACCTTTATCGGATCGTATACAGGAAGAAGGAACACTTAAGCTCCCTACCTTTGTCATCTAGGCTACCACCTTCAATGCAGTGGGAGTGGGATCTGAACCCACGCCCTTTCGGACCAGAACCTTAATCTGGCGCCTTAGGGGGTGTTCCGCTAAGATTGGTTTTTTGGTTTTTTGACTTTTTTATGTGAGAGCTCGAAAAACGCGTAGCTTTTTGTAATTTTTTATGTGATGTATTGTGAGGGGATGACCTGTTTCAAAAAGCGTAATAAGCTGGCTTTTGATTTTTTGAGTTAGTGGAACGGGGCCTTAACCAGTTCGGCCATCTCAACCTGTGCCCACTTTAGCCACTATAGGTTCACGCTGCATGAATCTATAGTGACGTAACCAGCCACCAACATTGGTCGCGTGACTCGCGTCACCTCTTTTCTGCCCAAAACAATGCTTACATCACCTGAATTGATCACACATTGTGAAGTGTGGCTGTTTAATGAGCCACGTTGGCGCAAACTAGTAAATGAAAATAACGTTCAGTATTTGTAATTAATGGCGGTACACGTCAACTCATACACACTGAGAAATCTTTTTGGTGCAAATAGGATACCGTACACGCAGTGAAGGAACCAAGATTAAGAGTTTCGGCAGCCAACTTGTAACAGAAAAAAATTTAATATCAAATATCTTTCTACCAAACAACCCAACGTGTGATCAAGTCTCGGGTATAACCCGAGTTTAATTTATTGAATCAATTTCTAACCAAACAAGCAAACAAACAAGAGATTGGCGCTGAGAATCCTGAGATGCATAGAGAAGATTCAAACGTTTTTTTTTTTTTTTTTTTATCTCAGATATATGCATGCTGAACGTATAATACTATAATTTTCTGGAAAGAGTAAAGTACACATGCTTGATATCTGCTTCAAGTTGAAAGTTTGGTGTATTCTTGACAGGTGAAAATTATACAGAGAGAGAGAGAGAGAGAGAGAGAGATTGCTGCCGACACAAGTGCGGGATGGCCAGGGCCCACCCAGCCCTACTCTACTCTCCCTCTGCCCCGATGCACACGTAAAGCCTGAGCACCAATCTTGATTGCCCAAAAATATTTTGGACGGTTCAGATTTCTCTCTCTCCACTCTTTTTTTGTTCTCTCAAATCTGGACCGTCCAAACACTTTTAAAGAACCATCCATAACACTTTTTGACAGCTGAGATACGTGCTGAATACTGACACGCGATTGGTGAGATTTTGCCATCATCACTCTTCTTTTTTCTATAAAAATAAAAATCAAGAATAAATGCGAGTGTCCTATTTTTTCTGATAGTGTGTTGTGTCACTACGAGATTTTGGTGAGCTCAAATCCTCTACATTCTCCCTTCTAAAATAGAATCCTCCAAGCTATAATATTTGTGCTGCATTTTCACATATTGTTGTTTTTTGGCATGCGTAATATTTTTAAATTATTTATATATTTCAATGTGTAATACCTTTTGATGTTTTGGAAAACATTGTTTAAAAGATTTAATCATGATCTAGCAAATAAAATTCATATTGTATATTTAAAACCTTATACTATATTTAAAAATATAAGCACTTTTTTTAGGTGTCCGAAATAGTTTGGAACGGAGGAAGTATATGACAGTGGTAATAGCCTCTTCAACTTTGCCAACTCTCATTCCCAACAAAAATTTGATCTTAAGGTGAAGTATGGACTATGGAGTCAAATAAAATTCGTGGGTGCAAACAAGAGTACTTGGAACTCCCTCCGGTCCATTATTTTAGCGGTTCTAAAAAAAATCATATATCTTTTTTTTAAGTAAGAAATAAAGATTTTTGCGCACAAATTGTTTAAATTTTGGGAAAATTTCAAAATGACCCATAAACTTTCTGACAATTTTTAAAAAAACACCTGGATTTCGTTCGTCAACAAAACGACACCCGAACTTTATATTCTGTCAACAAAAAAACCCATGCCGTCACGTTTTTAACAGAGGAGACCTAACAGATGGACTTAACAGTTTTTGGACGTTGGAGTTCCGTTAAGTGCCCAATACGACGTCGTTTAGGGCATAACTCAGAAAAAGAACACACCCCCCCCCCCCCCCCCCCCCCCCCCCCCCCCCTTCTTCTCTCCTCTCTCTCCCTCTCTCAAACA
>JAXBDA010006034.1:2237-22072 GCA_036023075.1 Gaultheria prostrata | reverse complement strand
CAGTTTCCTAACTTTCAGCCTCATTTAGGCTGCATTTGGGTCTGGATTGATAGTGAAAAGTGATGCAGCAACTAATAGCAGCTTTTCATGTCGGTAGTGCTTAACCACTTGTACAAATTCTATTTGGCAAAGGTCCAGAGAAATTTTTTCCCAATCAAACACTTCGGCGGTTATCAAGTTTTAAAAATAAGTTCAAGCTGAACTTGTTTATCAAGTGAGCCAATCTCAAACAAGTTTTAACCGAATCGGTCACGAGTTGAATATTTTACACATCAATCATATGTTGAACGAAACACGAGCTTGAGCTTGAGTAGCATGGTCCGTTTATTAGCTGTGTCTGTGAGCCTCGTTTGGCTGCATTTGGATCAGGATTAGCTAACGAAATTGTGCAATTCTTTTAATAAGTACATACTTCGTTAAGGTAATCCTAGCTTTTCATGCTTGTGCTGTAACAAGTTGTAGAATTTCTATTTAATGCACATGGCAAAGGTCCAAGACACCTTTGCAACTGCATTGCAATATCTCTCGTGTAGCCCTTTTCTTAGACCTGAATTTATTGTACTCATCGACCACAGTTAATGCTATAATTTGCCATAGTCATTGGGTCGAAAAGACTCAAAATAAACTGGCTTTCAATATTACCCAGTGAATCACATGAGTGACCGGCATGAAATTAAAATTCAATTGAGTGCAATTTTAATGGGTCCATATATTGCACTCTGAGTTTCCCGTATCACGGAATTGTCCCGGGGATACTTTTGGAATTTTATTGGATTGACAACTCTACGTAAACCTCTATTATTTTTCACGAACATTGTAATTCTTGTGTTTCTTATGTGATTGTTCTTGATTTAGTCCACATCTATTTGTATTCGCATTCTCAATTTCTCATAGAACCTGGTTAGGGCTAAATATTCACACAATCTTGACAGAAGGATCATCTATGGTTTGTTTATTTATTATCTTTTTTTGCAAAATTATTGATTTTTCCTCTCTTATTACCGCCCAATCCCCTGCAACTAACGTGTGGCTGAATACCTTTCTTTTTTATTTTTTTCTGGTCAAAATGGTAATAGCTTTATTGATAAGCTAAATATTTAGTAAATGATATTGTTGCATGAACTAATTAATGGACAACAAATCGTTTGTCATTATTGGGTAAGTTTTTGTATGGCATTTGGAGAATCTTTGGTAACTGACATCTGAGAATTAGCCATAGCTAGCCAATTGCGGGTGGAGGAAGGAAGATCAAAGCGGGGTCACTTGACCCTACTGAGATTAAAAAATCAACTAGAAAAGTTATCATTTTTATGTAAGATTATATTTGACCCCATATATATTAAAGTACTCGAAGAATTCAATTTATAAATACTCTTTTGCCCTTCACTATTTAAAACTCGATGAAATTTTTAGACTCTAGGTATTTGACTCCACTACGTACAAATCCTAGCCCCGCTGCATTTACCTTTTTACCCTTTCGTTCTCATTTTCATATACTGTCCAAACATACCTTTATTTACTTCTTGAAAGGTGAGGAGCTAGAATATTCGGTGGCTTCACATTCTTCCAAACACCACATTAAGTGGACCAAACAGGCCCTTGACTATGCAAGTGTTGCCACAGAAGTACAACAGTGATGCTTCTGATCTCTGCATTTAAATACTCACACACATCAGTAGTCAGAACCCATGAGTGTACAAAAGTTCTAGGGAAGAAGTATTATGAATTTTTTCAAGGCCATGTTTGGAGTGATCTTTTTTATGTTTTTTTCATTGTGGTTTGAGGTTGAAGGAGGAGGAGGAGAGGGACTCTCTTATGGTTTCTATGAGAGAACATGCCCACAAGTTGAGGACATTGTTAGGACAGGACTTAAGTCTATCTCCCTCTCTGATCCCACCACCCCTGCAGCAATGCTGAGGCTCATGTTCCATGATTGCCAAGTTCAGGTACTCTCTCTCTCTCTCTCAACTTTGTGGATGAGTTCTTGGCTCTAGAAAATTGCATTAGCTTTAAACAAGTTTAGCAATTTTGTTGCGGTTTGTTTAAGACGTCTTATTCTCTTTGTTGGGTCTCATATCTGCAGGACTGTTTCCCTGCGGTTTTAGCGTTTTCTTTGCTTCCTTTGTAGCCCTTTTGGGTTCATTTTGATTATTGAAAGGAAAAAAAAAAAAACAAGTTTAGACTCTGTTTGTTTGTAGAATTTGAAAATTATTAGGCCTTTTCACTAAGGAAAGTGCTTAATTTTCACACACTATTTTGCTAACACTTTGTTTGGAACCTATAGAAACAAAGAAAATTTCTTTATGCTCCATTGCATGCTTTGTGAAGAAAAAAAGAAGAAAATATTTACAGAACAGAGTATTAAGCACAACAAAATAGAAGTTTTACTTCTTAATTACGTACTTTTCTTTCTCTTAATTAAGTATTAACAACTCGCTTCCTCTGTCTACAGTGTGAAAGTTGAGAGATTAACCTTTCAAGTTGTATGAAAGGATGAAAAAATTTGTTGACTGAAGGACTTTTTGGTCATTTCACCCAAGAAAGACAAATTAAAATGACTCTCTTTTGAAGAATAATTGGAGTATTTTTGTTTTAATAAAAAAAGAATATATAGAGTGGAATTTAATTCCCCTTTTTTGCTCAGTGTGTGGAATTTAATTTCAATACATTGTTGAGTGCTTCTTAAACCTCCTCCTTTCTTTAGACCCTGTTTGGGTGGCAAATTATTAATTTACATACAACGCGTTTTTGGAGCTAATTCTATAAGGATCCTTCTCGTCATTAAGACTATTCTTTGACCAGTAAGAGCGTATTTCTACCGGTAAGAATACTTTGACCGGTAAGAGTGTATTTCTTGAGTGTATCTGATCGGTAAGAATGGTCTTAGTGGCGTGGGCTGATTTTAGATTTTTTCATTCTATAATTCAATCTGTCAAAATGCACTATCAGAAATAAACTGGAGAAAACTTTCACCCACGAAATACTTTTAACAAATCTTTTTACTTTATTACATGGGTATGATTTTCAGTGCCGGCTCTGAATTTTTTGAGGCCGGATGCGAACTTTATTTTTGAGGCCCATTGTATAATAATAATAATAAAAAAAAGACTACAAGAATAAAAAACAATAATAACACAAAACTCGATAATCATTATATATGTTAATCCGAAATATATTACTAAAACATCACCCTTCTCACATTTAGATGTATAACTATACATACAAGGGTATAAAATATCTGGGGCCCACAAAATTAGTCAAAATTTGGGGGCCAGATGCAGCCGCATCCTTGGTATATGTCCAAAGCCAGCTCTGATGATTTTATTCTGTTCTAGTTAATTAATCAGACACTAGGAAAAGGCATTTCCTAATTCTTGGATTTCTCTTGTTGCCCAATTAAAACCACAGGGCTGTGATGCTTCAATCCTCATCGATACCATGACAACGCCATCAGAAATTGACTCCACAAAAAACTTTGGACTCAGAAAGAGAGAAGCAATCTCCCTGCTAAAATCAATGGTGGAAGCAGTTTGTCCACATCAAGTTTCTTGTGCTGACATTCTCATTTTGGCCGCTCGCGACGCCATAGCAATGTCCGGTGGGCCCCGGATTCCGGTGCCATTGGGAAGGAGGGATTCCATTTCATTTGCTAGCCTTAAACTGGCTGATTCTGTGCTTCCTGCGGGAGGTTTAGGAGTTGATGGTCTGCTAAGGATTTTTGGTAGCAAAGGGATGAGCATTGAGGAGTCTGTTGCCATCATTGGTATGGTATTTAAGCTTGGGACCTTTTTAGTGGTTCGGAAAGTCTATGCACACAAGTTTAAAACACAATTCCAGACACAACTGTGTGTAGAACCGGTCGATGTATGTGGACCCATGTGCATCAAACGATTCCTCACACAGTTGTATCCCGAATTACAGTATGTTTTAAAGTTGTGTGCATAACATTACTCTTAGTGGTTTTTGCAGTCGTTTCGTTTCAAATCAAAACGCTTACTATATGAGTATAGGGTCGTGATTTCAAAGGGGTGTGTGGCCGGCTCAGTTGGATTTTTAAATTGCTAGCCACATTAGCTTACACAATAGCACATCGTTCTCAATTTCTTTAATATAAAGATCATTACCAAGTTTGCGACACTTTGCTCACAACAAGTTCGAAAGAGGTCAATGTAGGTATGTGACGCATAATATTCTTTCATATTGCACTTCCATGTCTATGACATTGTCTTGAAATTTCTCAATCAGTTGTAAACTTGTAAGTACATTACGACCGAGAAAGCGACATTTGGGAATAGAAATTTTTTGCCCTAGATGTATGGGTGAACCACCCTTGTACTCGGGGTTTTTTTTTTTTTTTTCTTCATAGAGAGGCTGATTCTCACATTGAACCTACAACGTAACATTTACGCCTGTGTTTTTGACATAGTTGTGCATCTTCTACATTCTTTGCAGGTGCCCATACGCTAGGAGTCACGCATTGCTTTAACGTCTTCACTCGCGTACACAACCCACAACAGGGCGAGGCCGAAACCTTAGAACCCGGGCTGGAAATGGTTCTACAATTGAGCTGTCCATTAGGGTCATTGACCCCAAACATCAGTGTGGTTGTGAATGACCCAACTTCACTAACCTTTGACAACCAGTACTATGTCAATGCAATGAGAGGCCGTGGGATACTGAGAGTAGATGCAGAGTTGCCCTTGGACCCAAGGACAGGTCCTTATGTTCAAAGGTTTGGGGAAAATCAAGAGGAATTCTTTAGGGCTTTTTCTTCTGGATTTGTGAAATTGGCCTCTTCGGGTGTCCTTACCGGGGATCAAGGTGTTATTAGAGGGATGTGTAACGTAATTTGACAGGGTGTGCTGGTCATCATTCTTTGTTTCAGGTGATATGGTCACTCATATGGTTATGAATTTATTCATCTCATGTATCTAATAGTTATTTTGTCAGAGAAAGTTCAGAGATGGATTGAGGCTATTTTAAGGTTTACAGATGAACAGACTGTCATTGTTCTTTGTCTTGTGTGTGAGCTATATTTTCAGTGTTGGGGTGATTTTGGTGAAGTTATTATTTGATTTTCTGTCAAAAATTTTGGACTAATCATTCGTCTCGAGAATCAAAATAATATAAAGTTAGACTCAAGGTGAAAAGTTTTTAGAAGATAAACAAAAGACAATGCAATTACTATTTTAGTTACTTATTTTGGCTTTAGTGATTTTTTTGTGCTGTTTTTGGCCATAATTTGTTTTCTTTATAATTTCTCTTGTCAAAACAGATGATTGGTCTAAGAAATTTTGATGCGAATCTAACATATACAAAAAAAAAATAAAAAAATGTCCAAAAAGATAATTGCCTTAATAGTTAAAAGCTCTCTCTTTCTCTCCCTGAACAAAAAATGAAATAGAAACATGATTCCCCACATGGGTATTTGTTCACCCAATTTAGTCTTGCAAAATCCTACTATTAGGTTCTTTGGATACGAAGAAATTAGGCTTTGTTTCACTAAACTTGGCTTTTTACTTTTTGATTTTTTGGATTTTTTTAGTTGATATATATGAGGAGAATGACATGCATGTCTCAAAAGCCGTAAAAAGCCGAAAAGCCAAGTTAGTGATCTAGAGGTTGTCCAATTACAATTTAGCAGTTGAATTGAGCTAATTGGATACATGGCTTGAAGCTAACTTGCATTAAGAGCAAGGTAAGGGTTGGGCCGAAGTTCGGGTCAGGCCCAGATCAACATGAGCCTTTTGTTGTTTGGGCTAACTTTGGTGGCTTGGCTCATCCACAATAGCAAACAGTTCTTTCTTTCACTTGGCCGAAAAAAAAAAAGGTTCTTTCTTTTTCCTTTTTTGGTTTTTCACTAGCTAGACTTAATTTCTGTGGATAAACTTACAAGAAGAAAGATCCAAGGTAACAATTAAAATGAATTACTCCGTCGTGTTTTTAGTTTTTCTCATGATTTTTTAAATGCCTAGCATTTTAAGAGAGATGATGAGTTGTTGTCGTATTATGACCAAGATTAAAATGAGAATAGTTCATATATTTCTCCTAAAAATTTCCAAATGGTCGATACCAGGCTTGTACCGGGATCTCAGCCGGTACAAAAGTACTTAGTGTGTTTTTTTCTTTTGTCATACAAAACAAAAAAGCTTGAACTTTAAGATAATTTAAAACTTGGAATCCATCATGTGTCAATCATGTGAAGTTGTTATTAGAACTAATATTAATGTCTATCAAATGGTAGGATTTGTTTTATTTCGCTACTTTCAGTTTTGTAGTCATACATAAATACATAAAAAAATATATGAAATACCTATTGCGGTTAATTTGGAACAGCATCGAGATACACATCGGTATCGTTACGTACCATTCTAGGAGAGAAAACAGTATGTTTGTCGGTACGAGATTAACAACTTTGGTCCAAACTACATTAGGTTACAGTTCACCTTTTAACTAGATTACAATTTTTGGTCTTAGGTTCGAAACTTCTCATGTGTTATCAATTTGGTTGAGCTCAATCCCTACGGAGCATTGCTTTGATTTTAATTGGGCTTTCTGCAAGTGGGCGGTGGCAGTAGGCCCCCATAATTAGTCAAGGTGCATGAAAGCTAACCCGAACAACTAATCTATAAATAAAAATTAGTACTTTTTTTTGCGCAAACCAAACAGGTAAACTTGTTTAGTTGCAATGAATGATAGATAGTCGACTCCATTTTAGGGTCTCTCAACATATTTGGATTTGGATTTGGATTTCGACATAGTAGTATCCGGCCTCGATTCGCATCCATGTTCATCCCTAAATTCTGGCTAAACTAATTATGGTTTGTTTTACAAAATTGACTAAATTTATAATCGACTTATTGGTTTTCCTAGATAGGTCACTCTCTCAAACACACATCAATCCAATTTTACTCAATGAGCCAATTCTACTGATTTATTCAGTTTAAGTAAATTTGTGGAATGAGAGCACATTTCTGAGCTAATCCAATAGTTCGCATGTAAATACAAAAGGAGACTTGAATCACTTTTCAAACATTATTCATTTTACAGATTCACATTGCAAATAAGAGTCCCAAATTCAGAAGACTCGATCATTTGTATAATCTTGTAACTATCATGTATTAATTGTTATGATCTAGAATTAAATTCAGAAGACTCAGACATTTGTATAATCTTGTAACCATCACCAGTTAAGTTTGTTATGATCAAGAATTATAGGAATAAAGGTTAATTCATACTCATAATACTACAATCAAGGTCGATCCTGACTTTTCGGAGGCCTAAAGTGAAAATTAAAGATGTAGCCTTTTTTGGTTGGACTAACCAAATAGAAAGATTTCCTAGATTTTATGAATTTTAAGGGGCCTAAAGCGACCGCATTTCGTGCCTTGGACTATGATCTTTGTACAAATTTGAATTGTTTCTACCATAAATGTAAGTACTTGACAATGATCTTCATTTCAATTCAAGTATATTTAATGATCATGAACTACCTCATCACCAAATTAATGATCATTTACACATAAAAAACAATTTCTAAAAATTAAGTAAACTACCCCATTCATCATCATAATATCAGGATTATTGGGTTTGCTGAGTCGTCTATTTCAGAATCAGTTTTTTCAAAGGAAAAACTTGGCCATGATTGACCTATTTTGGAAACTTGTTTTGAGATTTTTTTTTTTGGGTGGGGGGTAAACAATCGATTTATAAGAATACTATTCTCCATTAGATATCCTAAATTTATTTCCTATCGAAACATAAAAGAGGTACAGTATTTTAAATTATTAAATTACCAGTCTCAATATTTCAAAAAATTAAAGAACAAATAGTAATAATATGAACTGCTCAAAGAACCTAACTTTGGGCGTCTTGGCCTTGGGTCATCTTCACCACTGCATATTTTTGTGGGGTGACTCCAAAAAAGCGTCGTTTTAGCATTTAAGGGGTGTTGGGTAACACATGGGGATCTCCAGAACCACCCATTAATTTTTGGTTTTTTCAAAACCAATCAAACCAAAATGCATCTCTTCAAAAAATAAAAAATGCATTCAGGATAGCGAAATCACATAACAATTAAAGAATCCAAAATAACAGGTTAAGAAAATAAAAGAAACCAAGAAAAGTTTTTGGGTCTTCTTGTATTTTTACGCTACTCTATTCCGCACATATTATTGAAACATTAAATACTCAACAAAAATCTATTCTACACATATTATCGGTCTTTGATAAAACGTTTTATAATGCCAAAAATTATAGTTAATCTCAAATTCAAATTTTTTAAAAACAATGTTAGTACCCAAACTACCCTTGATCTCTACTATTCCGTCTACAGTCTTGTGTTTGTGAACCATGAAACACTATACTATCCCCTACAGTCTGCACCATCTTTGTGTTTCCAGAAAATTTCGCAAAACACCCCAATGAGTTGCGAAAAAGTCAGCAACTTTTACTGCTATACGATCCATGGTTTACAAATTTTTTGGTCAACGTCTTGATCGCAGATTTTAATTACTACAATCCGATTCCAAATGGCTGTTTTCTTTACGACTTCTTGTCGATTTCGCAGGACATTTAATGGGGTTCTCTCTGCTAACCTAGAGCACTGCTTTTCTGACACAATCCCATCTATAAAAGGGTAAGCCGTTGCTTCTACTTTGTCACATTTCATTACAGAATTGGGTTTTTGATTTGTCTTGTGCATATGTGTCGATAACCCATGTGTGTAAATGGTTGATAAAGATTTGTCTTCATTGGGTTGGCCTTGTTTTTAGAGTTGGAGTCCATGTGTAAGGGGAGTGAAAGTAGCTAAGGCTAAGTGTTTTACTTGTGCGTTTTGGCCAAATCCATTGTTATTTGCTCTCTGGCCTATTACATTTTTAATTTAATATAGGATTGAAGAAGGAAAAAACGCATCAATTTTGTATCTTGGAATCATTCTGGTGTTCATTTATCTTATGTTCTTTGATATGGGTGTTCGTTCGGGTAAGCCTGTTGTTAGGATCGTATTTGGGGTTATGATTGTACTGGTATTTTGCGGGATTTCCACAGCACAAAAAGTACCTGCAAATTTTGTGTTTGGAGATTCTTTGGTTGAGGCAGGAAACAATAACTACATTGCTTCTCTATCTAAATGCAATTACGTTCCGTTTGGAATAGATTTTGGGGGGCACCCGACGGGACGATTCACAAATGGAAGAACTATAGCAGACATTATAGGCAAGTTTTTTGTTTGTTGTTACTTCTGCTTTTGATCTTCTATGGAAAAAAGTAGCTAATTACAGATCATGTTGTGAACTTTATCATAACTGTTTTGTTTGATTTTGCTCTTACCAGGACAAGAAGTGGGTTTCGAAGATTTTACTCCTCCATATATGGCTCCAACAACCACCGGAAATGTAATTTTGAAGGGTGTGAATTATGCTTCTGGTGGAGGTGGAATCTGTAATGAAACTGGATACATTTTTGTGAGTTGTCTTTTTCCATTTGATGGGCTACTGGATTTCCAGAAATTTAAGGAATCAGACATATATTTTTAATCTGGTTCTCTTTTGGTTACCAATTCCATATTGAGATTGAAAGTTCTTCAGATACATGTCTAGTTGACTTTTTTCGAAACATCAATTTAAAACAATAAGAAAAAGATCTCAGTTTGGGAAAAGTATTAGAAAATGTTGTTAAATGTGGAAAAAAAATCGGTCTAGAAAATGAGCATGATGTGAAATGATAAGTGTTTATGTAGTCATAACCCAAAATAGTTCTTGAAAAGTGTTCTGCAAAATTTGACTTTATCGATTGTATTCGCTGATATTCTCTGCCCAATCCATGATATCCTTATGGATGGTGTTTTCTTGAAATTTGATGCCTTGAAGATGTTCCTATTCATTCGATTCACGCACGTAATTACCAGATTGAAAATTTAGAAGCAAATTGATCTGAATGTGTTTTTGACCATTTATTAGGGTGGTAGATTCAACATGGATGAACAAATAGATTACTTTGCAAACACCAGGCAAGACATAATCTCAAGCATAGGTGGTCCTGCAGCAAGGAAGCTGTTGAAAACTGCTCTAGTTGCTGTAACAATCGGAGCAAATGATTTCATCAACAATTACCTAACACCTGTTCTGTCAACTCCTGTACGAGAAGCGGTTTCTCCAGAAAAATTTGTGGCCTTCTTAATCGCAAGATTTAGGTTTCAACTTATGGTACGTTCTCCTTACAATTTTGCATTACCTTTTAACGCTGAAATGTTACACACACATATACTGACCACAGATGACTACGCAACTGTCAGATATTGTCGGATCTCTATTTGTTGTCCGTGTACATAGCACTTCTGCGTGTTACTTTTTAAGGCCATCTCCAGGCAGTACTCTTTATTTACATCAGTTTTTGGTGGAAGTTTGGTTAAAAACCTTGTTTTGATTTTTGACCAATTCTGAATAAAGAATTGAGTTCTTCAATCCTTATTCCTTATTTGTTGAACCTTTCGTTAAATTGTAGCAAAAAGTCCCAACCATAATTCATTCCCTAAAGCTTCTTACTTGGCTGTCCCTTGGTTTAATGAAAATTTAAATTCCTCTCTGATTTGATGCCACTTTGATGAAATGATTGGACCATTACATTCAAATCTAATGAGATATTAGTGCAATCAAACATACATTTCTTTCATCTATGTTTTTTGCTTATGATTTGAGCTGGGTGTCCCTAAGGGTTCTCTACTACTAAATCGAGGAAAGACTCTACGCTGACACCTAGTGTAGGTCTGCTTTTGCAGTACTTGTCTTGAGCCTGTGAGCTTGTGTGCTCTTTGCAGTTGCTCGTGTCTTAGATTTGGGTAGTTTTGGTTCATTGCTGTATTTTGTGATGAAATCTTTGCCTTAGGGTGATTGGTGAAATGAATTGCTTTTGATAAAAAAAAACATATATTTCGGTTGTCGAATTTCTCTCTCAACACTTTAAAACCTTCCTCAGAGGCTCTACAACTTGGGAGCCAGAAAGATCGTTGTCTCGAATGTGGGGCCTATTGGTTGTATTCCATATCAAAGAGATCAGAATCCATCTGCTGGAGAAAACTGTGCGACTTTCCCAAATCATCTAGCTCAGATGTTCAACAGCCGGTTGAAGAAACTTGTACCAGAGCTTCGAAAAAACCTCAAGGGATCTGAGTTTGTTTATGCAGATGTGTATCGAATTGTCTATGATATCATTCTAAACTACAAATCTTATGGTACGTTATGCTACAGATCTTGATATGTAATGTTTCATTTGTTTCGGTACAAAACATTTCCATAAACTGAAAATAATTTTCTGTTAAAACCAATGGAACGTTCATATCGCAAAGTTGATAACAGTTAGCTTGATTTGTGCTAATATAGAGCTCATTTTGTGCTGCAGGATTCCAAAATTCGAATACATCGTGTTGTAAGTTAGCCGGGCGCTTTGGGGGTCTGATACCATGTGGTCCTCCGTCAGATGTTTGTCCGGACCGATCCAAGTATGTTTTCTGGGACCCTTACCATCCAACTGATGCTGCAAATGTAATCATAGCGAAGCGATTGATGGATGGTGGTTCTGATGATATTTGGCCCGTGAATATTCGACAACTTGTTCAATCTTCAACTGAAGACTAAGAGTTGGATTGCTTCAAAAGATGGTTTATTGCAGAACTTTATGTATTAGTATTTCCCCCTCTTTTCCGTCATATACATCTTTTAAGTCGAGTATTGGGTTAGTGAATAAATGAGATGGAAATGAGGCGGATTATAGGATGTAATGGGGGTCTTCAATTTTACAAACGTTTTCTAGACAATGTTAAGAGATAATGTTATGGAAAAAAGGACATTCAAAGATAGTCCCAATTGTTAATATTTGGCGAATTGTTTTTAGTTTCTGTCAAAATATTTGAGCTTTTTTGTTTATTTTGACAAGATGAATCAGAGAAGTATATATAATACACCAGTATAGGAAAAAGTTCACAATTCTCAGCCAAGATGGGGTCATCTTCTGGGGCGGAAAGGCAGATAGGAAGCTATGCTCTGCTCCTCCGGCAAATAACATCACCGGAACCGGAGGTGGAAACCGGTAACCTGATGAAGGACAGAGGTTTTTTGGGGTTATTTCCTTTACGCAGTTTAACAGTGTTTTAAAAGGTGCACGCCTCGTGCGCTTAAGTGTTGAGGCGAGGCACAAGGATTGCGCTTTGTATAGGAGTATTAGCGAAGCGAAGAACCTATAGGCGCAGATTTGGCGCTGAGGAACACGCCTAGGCGCAAAAAAACGAAGGCTTTTTGTATTTTTTGCTATTTTATTTTTATTTTTTAAAATGCATCCTATGCCTTTATTTGAGGGTTAAAGCATGTGCCAAAGTACCAGATAGTAAAACACTTCAAAACAAAAGGTTTGATCCATAAGCAAACTAGCAACCAACAGCCAAATGTTGAAGTCTAAAGAGAGCAACAGAGGATCGATCTACTCCCTCTGTCCAAAAAATATAGTCCCTTTTGGGAGTTCGTGCCACTTTTCAATGCAATATATATCTTATAATCTATAATATTTTAGGTGATTTTAGAAACTTTGTGTTTTAGATTTAATTGAGATCTATCAAACAAGATTCATATTACATATGAAATATATTATCGATTGAAAGATACAATCGATTTTCTATCCGGTTAGAATGGAACGAGGGACTATATTTTTGGGAGAGTATCTTGTTTTTCATTGTTCTGTTGCTTTTTTCTCTTCTTCTTCTTCTTCTTCTTCTTCTTCTTCTTCTCATTGCTCTGTTTTTTTTTCCTCCTCCTCCTCTTCTTCTTCTCTTCTCACAGCTCAGATTTTTTTTTAAACGAAGTAGGAACCTGCTGTTTCTTCTTCTTCTTCTCTCACTGCTCTGTTTTTTCCAGCAATGATTTTTATGGATGATATGTTTTGTTAAGTGTTTGCTGGTTTAACCATTGAAATGTCATGATATTTGAAAGCTTTATAAGTGTTTATTTGTGTTGAAAGTTTTTTCTATGTTAGAATTCTACTTGTTGTAATAAACTACGCCTCACACTTAAGCTCCAGGGGACCATGGCGCCTCGGTGCGCTTATCGCCATTTAAAACACTGCGCAGTTTTTTCGTTTGGTCCTCCTGTGTGGGGATTTTTCTGATTGTGGTCCTTGTGGATGCTCTGATTTGGAGTCTGGTTGTGGAGACACATAGGTCTGTGGTGATCTCCATTCCCAGTGTGAAACTTTTCTTACCCTTTTTATGGGAATTTCTCTTCATATCTCGATGAATTATGGACACCTTGAAATTGAGGTCTACCTTACCCAACCTAAGATTTCGGATTGTGGTTTATGCCCCTTTGGGCTTTTCTGAGTAATGAATTTATCCCTTTTTAGGGATCTTTGATCAAAAGAAGCTTAGTTCGATACATTTAATTGGTTCAGATTTTATAAATTCATATATAAAAATCAAGATGAATAATAAATTGTCACGTTTATGCGGTGGAAGCAACATTAACCGTTCATTTGTCAAGAAATTAGTGCAAGGAAAGTATTCGAGGAAATTACTATAAAGTAACGTATAAAAAAATGTGTCTTTCAGAATTTCCCAGCTCCCATATGAATGTCTTTTAGGATGTTGAAGCATTACGTGGCGTAGCTAACATTTATGGAAGAAAAAATATTGACAAAATACATGTCCAAATTCAAATTCATACCCAAATGTATTTGAAACTGGTCGATTTCTGTGAATCTCACATATGTCAGGTAAGTTTTACATGCATCCGACCATGTCAAGCATACTATCCACTTTTTTTTTTTTTTTTTAATGGTTCGACGGTGAGGATTTCTAGATTAGTTTCAGGGCCGGCCCTGGGTATAGGCCGATAAGGGGACCGCCTAAAGCCCAAATGTTAGATCATAATAAATATTATTTTCGGCTCAATAAAAGGGCTCCCAAATGTTAGATCATAATAAATATTATTTGTGTCAAAAGTCTAACAAACACGCTAGCTAGCCAAGGTGGTTCGTTGCGTGTCGTTAACCCATGGCAACGTAGGTTCGATTCCCCCTACTCCAAGTTTTCATGCGTTTTTTTCCCTAACTTTTGCAAAAAATAGGCTTAAGGCTGACTGCTCAAAGGCTCGAACTCACGACATAAAGGTATAGAGGTACAAGTCCAACGTTTCAAACAAACAACCACTTAACCAAAGAATTATTTTGCGTTTTATATGGAACAAATAATATATATAGAAACTAATAAGAGGCCCCTTTATCGAATTTTGCTTAGGTCCCCAAAAATCTCAGAGTCGGGGCTGATTAGTTTAGGAGCACTTCTATTACTCGTCTCCTAAGTCTAGTTCAAGCAGACCATTCACACCAAGACTAGGGAATTCACAATAAATTATCACTTTTTATGTGGAGTGTGGACTAAAGTCTGAGTTAGAAAGAGAGAGAATAAAAAATGGAGTAGTAAAAAATAAAAAATAAAAAATAAAATAAATTTGCCTCGAACATTTGTGTGCGTCATAGGAGTAATAAATTTCCAGAGTAGATTTTTTTTTTTTTTTCCCGCTTCCAAGTTGATAAACCTCACCAAATTTACCTGCTTGCCATGGCGTCACGGATAATGCTCCCCTCACACATCCCAATACACAAATTCACGTAATATACGCAGAGTGTAACACGCCTGTACAGTGAGAGAAAATGGACCGACCGTCGCCGGAAAATCTAATACTCGTGACCCGAGATCCGACCGGAATCGCGCACGTCACGATCAACCGTCCGAATTCCCTCAACTCGCTCACCAAGCCGATGATGACGGATCTTGCGCGCGCGTTCAAGTCGCTGGACGCCGACGACTCGGTCCGGGTCGTTATACTGTCGGGGACCGGTCGGGCGTTCTGCTCGGGCGTGGACCTGACGGCGGCGGAGGACGTGTTTAAAGGGGACGTGAAGGACGTGGAGACCGACCCGGTGGCTCAGATGGAGCGGTGCAGGAAAGTGATTATCGGGGCGGTTAACGGGTTTGCGATTACGGCTGGGTTTGAGATTGCGTTGGCTTGTGATGTTTTGGTCGCTGCTAAGGGAGCTAAGTTTATTGATACTCATGCTAGGTATTTCCTCTCTCTCTCTGGATTTATGTATCTTGAATTGTCAAATTGCATTGATTTTTCGCTTGCTAAAATTTGCGGAAATTGGTTTGAGTGGTTCAAAGTAACCATGAATAGTACATAGAATCTTGCAAAGAACTAGTACGAGCATATGTAGGAGAATCTCCAGCATTTAGTTATACTTTTTACTCAAAATCTGGGTAAATAATTTGAGTAAAAGCTTCATTTGATATGAAGGAATTCGATTGACATATGTGAACCTAAGCATGAATTTGAGTGAAAGTTTTGTTAATGGAATAGTTGTAGATGTGAGCTCCATAGGAAATTTGAGAGGCACAAATAGTCTTCTAAAAGGGTTAGCTGTTTCTAGACGGGTTTGCTGTTACGGCCAGGTTGGATTGGATTTCTGTAAATAAAAGAGGCCTCTGTTGATGTAGGTAGGAGTTTGAGAAAGTGCATTTTGGTATGAGTTCTGACTTCTGAGTAAATGATTGGTGATGAATTTAAGTGTTTTTTTCTCAAATTTTGTGGTTTGAGTCAAGAATAGAGGTACAGGCTAGAGCATCTATATTGATTTTTAAAAGCCAGGAAAATTTATTCCTCAGTTCCACAATGAGAGTCCATTGCGAAAAGTTTTGTCATTTTTTTTTATTAAGAAGACATTTTTGGAAGGATGTGGCTTGAATAGTTTTTGTGGGGTCACGGGGATAGCAATTGACACACAAGATTTGGCTGGAGGACCAAGCTGGTATTTGGTTGGAGGAGAAGTCTTGACTCTTGAGAGATTTTGCCAAATTATAGCTGTGGCAATTCGACAAGGAAATGGCTTTAGAGATGCTCTAACTTGTAAATATAGTCTTGATTGGGATTTATTTGGAAGCTCAGATTTTTCTTTTGCCTAATGGTGGTTTTGTGATTGAAGTTTATGTTGTAGTTGTAGTGGATGGGACACCGATAATGAATTATGTGGCCATATGAACATAGTGGGGGTGAGGATGGCTTGATGATGTCTTTGTGTAGCACAATTGTAAGGACATTAAGGTGTATGTGTGAGATTCGGATTTTGCTTTTTGCTATGGTCAAGTGCATCTTAGTCCATTGCTTTGATAAAGTTAGCAGTGTCTTTGTGTTGAAATGGGTTTGTGGGAGTAAAAGGAACTTCCCGTGGGGTTGTGTGTGTATATGTTGGTGAGAAATTTCAGCTAGGCAGAGGATCTCCACTTACGGTTGAGTTTGAGATTCGTTCATGTGGTCTGGTTTTTTTCCTCCTCAAAACAATTATGACGATGTCTTTTGGCTGACTTCCTAGTAGTTTGAATTGATGCTTGGTAAGTAGTTTGGAGTGAGAGTGCAGAAAGTTTTTCTAGAGTATATGGTGTGCAGCAGTACAGGTCATTTTATCGTTGGAGCTATACACATGGTATCATTCGACATCTAGAAGACTAGAACTAATCTAAACATTTTTCCTACCCTGTGTTTTGCAATTGATGGTTCTCCTACCCCACCTCTCTGTATTAAAGCAATGTTTGTTTAATTTGATTGAAATCTGGCTGAGAAATGTCTGTTTGTTGAAAGTTGAAACTCTTTCTGGTGTTCTATTTCTTCTGATCTAACCAAAATCAAATGTAATTTTTTTTCTTCCGGATTTTTTGCAGGTTTGGAATATTTCCTTCGTGGGGTCTTTCGCAGAAGCTTTCACGCATTATAGGACCCAACAGGGCTCGTGAAGTGTCTTTGACTGCCATGCCCTTAACTGCAGAACAAGCTGAGAGGTGGGGTTTGGTGAATCATCTTGTTGATGAAAGCGAATTGCTGAAGAAAGCCCGAGAAGTTGCAGAGGCTGTCTTAAAGAATAACCAAGACTTGGTTTTTAGGTACAAGTCAGTTATTAATGATGGCCTGAAGCTGGACCTTTGTCACGCCCTCGTATTAGAAAAGGTAGTTTCATCTCATTCAAGTGTTTTTCCCATCTAATCTTCATGCAATCTTGTTGAAGATAACTATAACCTGTTAGGTGTTACATGACTTCCGATACTAATCAATAGGGATGAAATTGGATCGGTTCGGTCAGTTTTTTGCCTGATTTCCAACCGAACCAAAGTATTCGGTTTTTGAAAACTACAAACCGACGCCGACCGATTGCAGGAGAAAACTGTTCGGTTCGGTGATGGTTTTATCGGTTCGGTCCGGTCGGTTTAATCGGTTTGGCGATTAGTATTTTTTGACTGAAAATAAAAGAGTCAAACCGTGAGCTCGAATGCTGGATAATGCAAAAAATGAGGAGGAAAGGCCGGAGAAGGAACATTCCAGGGTGAAATTGGTGAGGTCGAACAGATCTGCTGTATTGTTCAAACTATTCTGTGATGTGAGTACAAATGATAAGATCTGCTACTCCATCAGATTTCACTGGAGAGAGAGCTTAGATTTTGCTGGAGAGAGGAAACTTAGATTTTGCGGCAGAGAGAAGACGGGGCAGAGAGAGACGTGAAAGATGGATGCCAGAGGTGGGAAAATACAGTGTAGGGTTTTAGACTTTACTTTGGGCTCATATGAGCCATTAGCGGTCTGGACAAAGGATGGGCCTCATGGAGTACGACTGGGTTGGGCTAGAAGATAGAGCATATTTAAATTTCGGTTCGGTTCTTTTCGGGTTTTTTCCCCATAAACTGAACCGAATTTTATAAATTTTCAAAAATTCAAAACCAACCGAACCGAAGTACTTATAAAGCCGACCGAAATTTAGAAAAAAGGTTCGGTTCAGTCGGTCAGCTCGGTTTTTTCGGTTTTACTTTCATCCCTACTAATCAAGTCTCACGGCTTGGTATAACACATCCTCGATTGGATGCGGAATGAGTTTTTGGTCGATAATGTAGTAAGGGGATAAGTTAGCAAAGGGTATTATTTATTGAGGGTGGACCCAAATTGATGTGACATTGATGAAGGGTGGATCAATTGGTACTTGGTTTGGAAGATTTTTTTAATAGGGGGATAAAATATTACTTGGTATGTTTTGTAGTTAAAATAGGGGATAAGGATAAATTAGAGGGTCTGAGGTGGATTGGGGGTATTGGAAGGGGGATTAGAAGGGGTATTATTTATGGGCCTGGATGACTAATCCTGGGCCCACACCTCATCCATGTTTTGGGATAATTTTACAAAGGGGTAAATTATTTATGGTCTGTTGGATTTAATTCCCGTCAGGGTGGTAATGATGGACTACAATGTCCCCTTGGCTCTTTTAGTTACTTTTACTTGAACCTCTTTAGTAAATAGTAATGTAACAAAATTTTTTTTTTTTTGAACGGCTTTAGTAATGTAACAATTGTTGCCCACATTTTGGATCTGCTTCTGCCTCCTTTCAGTCCCTTCGCCCTTTTTGGAGCATTTCTTTCCACCAATTTCATATGTAAAAGTGCTTTATGATATTCCTTCTTGTTGATCTCTTTGAGATTGGGGAAGCAACTTCAGTTAATTTTACAAACTTGCGTGATCATGGGGGTCAGCGTTGAATTATATTGAAAAATAGCATTTTTCCTGGATACCATTTAACAACTTGTGACTACTTTTGATTATGTTGCTATAAGTACTGAGTGCTTAGAAACTTGTAGGTTCGTTTATTTATCAGCCACTAGGCAAATTGTGTGCTGAAAATCTTGTTCAATGCCAGCAGTATACTTAGATTGACATTTTCTGTAGCTGCGTGTGGTATTAGTCCACCAATTTAAACTGGGATCGATACTGATATGCATTGCTGGAAGAGAGAAATTGGCAAGGAAAAGACCTAGTTTGGAAAATGCCCTGGATTTTCCAGTTATGTGTGAAAGCCCTGGATTTTGTTGTCTTATTGACATTCACCATTATTTCGCGTTATTTTTCAGGAAAGGGCTCATGAATATTATGATGGAATGACCAAGGAGCAGTTTAAGAAAATGCAGGAATTCATAGGTGGTCGAAGAACAAAGAAACCTCCATCCAAGCTCTAGATTTGATCGTTTATGAGATTTCCTTTTCTTGTACAATAAATCATGAAAAAACGTAAAGGTGAAGGAATGAAAAGAAACTTGTGGTTGTGGGGACCCAATTCTGCTAAATGTTTCCGTTATGCAATAATGCTGTGTTTTGAAATCGAATTGTCGCCTAAGAGTGAACTGATAATGCTTAAATTTGCATTCTTTTTCCCACTATTCTTCTATGGGAATGAACAACTTGTGATCATAATATGCGCTTATTCAATAGTTTCAATCAAGCACCGGATATGTGTTCGTTTAGCTTTTATAGTCCAATCAGATGCTTTAATTCAGATAAACAAAGTCGTCCCAAATTTTTTGACGTAGGACAAGATCCGCAAAGATTTTCTATTACTACTATTTAATCATTATAGAATGAGATAGAAAGATAGAGTCAATAATGTTTGTACCAACAATTGCATAAATATAAGATTTTCTATTACTATTGTAAGTCATAAGCATTACTTAGAAGTCGGATCAGCTTGTGGTCATCTCGATTACTTTTGGACTCTGATTTTTACAATCAGACCTCAAGTGATGGAAAGAGTCGAAAGTGAATATGTGACCTCGAGTGATAAGAACTTATTGGGGGTGATACACCTCACAAAAGAAAGATCGACACAACGTAAAAAATGGAGAACAAATATAGGATCAGTTATGCATTTTTTCTATGAATTTTCCATCTCCGCATCTCCACTAACCCACATGTGGGACCTACCCCTAT
>JAXBDA010006033.1:0-22077 GCA_036023075.1 Gaultheria prostrata | reverse complement strand
TTTTCTGAATAATAAAAATACGTATTATATATAAAATAAATATAACCGGTTCGGTTCGAACCGGGTTTTAAATTCTTAGAACCGGGAACCGAACCGATTCCTAAATTTCAGAAATCTTAAGAACCGAACCGGACCGGTTTCAGAAATCTTAAGAACCGAGCCGGACCGGTAAAGTAAAAGAACCGAAAAAAAAAGTCGGTTCGGTTCTTCAGTTCGGTCCGGTTCTTTATTTTTTTTGTTCACCCCTAGCCATCATATTGATGCTAAGATTAAGACATGGAAAGGGACATTCATGAAAGTTTATCTCATGCTTCATAGTCCGAGGTTTGGTTGGGATGAGAATGAAAAAAAATTGGTGGTTGACGAGGAAGTGTGGGACGAATATATCCAAGTAAGTTACTATAATGTGCGTTTATATTCAAATTAAAAATACTTGACCCCATGTGTTTAATTATTTTGTCCTTTTTTATAGGTCCATCCAGAAGTTAGGAACATGAGGGACACGCCATTTCCCTATTACAACCAATGGTGCTATTGGTTTCTAAGTCGCTAGATCGGCATCGGTGAAAGGTTGAAGAATAATTTGGTCATTTGTCTCCTTTCGTAGCCTATGTAACTAAAATAAGTTAATTTTGTTTGGTTTTGTATGAGAATATATGTAATTCTCCTTTCATTTAATTTGTCTTTGTCTTTGTCTTCTACTTATTAAAGATGATGTTTGGATTATAAATAAAAAAATTAATAACTTATGTCCAAAAAACATACAAATAAAACTATTTATAAGTTGTATTCCAAACAAAATGTAAAAAAAAAAAAATCCAATTTCTTTCTAAATTACGAAAATTATTTATAATACTTGATTCTTGACATTTTTAATTTAATTAACTCGTTTTATATTTATATATTTAAATTAATGTTTAATCTAAAAAAAGCCATGCACAAGTGCAAATGGGTCATTTACCTGGTTTTTATATCATTCACCCAACATTATACCCCATATATACATCAAAACAAACTAAATACTATTTTATCCATTTTCTATCAAAACCAAGTACTATTTAATACGCCTCCATAAATATCGCATGTGTGGATCCACCAATCGGGGTCCTAGTTTGTAACCAAATGGGACATTAAAGTGAATGAAATCGTTGATGCAATCTTCTAACATGACGAATGGTCTTTGTTCTAGTTCGTGTTCTCTCGCAACCCACAATGAGTTGTCTTGCAATCACAAACGGAAGAATGTGACCACTACCCCCTAGGCTCTCTCGGATTTGCCCACGTGGTACATCGCGCGGGAGTATCTAACAGGCCTTCAACTAGGCTATAGCACGAAGGGAACAACATCATCTTGCTCATACTCCATTAGAGATTGAAATCATAATAAACATTCACTTGATGGCTTTGGTTATTAGGTTATTTGGATCAAGCACCTACAACCGTTCAATTGAGCTGATTTCTCGCTAGACCCTTCAGAAAATCATTATCAAATGAATGAACGGCTCAGATCGTTTGTGTGAGACCCACAAGTGGATCCCCAAGCCAGGTTGGTACATTTTCTATGTGCTCCCGTCTGTACCTGTAGTCGGGTCCCTTCTATAAACCTATAGCAGCTTGAAACATTTGCGCGTGTTTTCTGTGTACATACATATATGTGTATATACCAAACCTATACAAATATGAATGTTGGGACAACTGTAATTGTCCTCCAAACAAGGCTTTGCAATGACAAGCAGATCAACTACAAGAACAACACGTTCTGCATGTCCCACCAGAGAATCATACTTCAAGTATGAATAATAAAGAATAGCCATAAAAAAAAATATAGACAAATTGCATGAGTTCCCGATTGGAGAAGACATTCAAGCTTTTTTTAACTTCAGACACAGCTCAGAGAGAGAGAGAGAGAGTACACCGAGGTCTACTTACAACCGGGCTTACAAATTTCCTCTATTCTCCGAAATAAGAATACAAATCAGAAAGATTATATAGGGGAACAAAAAACCACATCAATCCGGGAACTCAAGTAGGATTTTATACAGGCATTTGCAACGAATAGCATGAGAGAGATGGCATAATCCTCCCCATCGATGAATCAATTCAAACAATTAAGCGCTTTCTGCCGGAAGCTGATTAAGGCTCCCACGGCTTCCGGCATACTTGGGCCGCCATTCAGTTCTTCCCTTCACAATGTCAGCCCCACCCTCGAGTCGAAGCAAATGCCGGCACTCCACATAGCCGCTGGAATCTGCCAATCCATCAACACCATCACCTGATACAGCAGTGAGGGACTGCAGCACGCTGTCCCTCCCACACTCCCTCCTGTACTCCAAAGTCATACCACAAAGCTCGTGACTCTCCACAATTGGCAGTGGTGCACTCTGCAATGACCAGCATCTTGTTCAAATGAGACCACACGAAAAAATTTGGAACTAAGGTTGTCTTTGGATCTCTTATTTTTTTCCGTTTCAGTTGGATAACTCCAATGAGAAGAAAAATGTGTTCCTTATCGAAAACAAACTTTGTTTGCTTACTGATCCATAAAAATAGTGAGCGCGTAGTTTTGCAGCCCTTTCTTTTTTTATTTTCTCTTGACAAATCTAGATCCTACCATAGCATGGTCAACAACGTAATTCTAGAAATATTAGAAGAAGAATAAGCAAACGAATTAAGATAGGAAATGCAAACATTTCTCAATACTTAACACTAACATGATATAACAACAAGGAATCAAACAACAATTGACACCCACTTAACAATCGGACAGTAGTTCCAAGGAAATAGGCTAAAAGCAAACTAGCAGGCACTTTTCCAGCTAAAATTAATGTAATAACAACCAGAATACATCTATATAGTATATCTTTAAAGAGGAAGTTGGGTTTCGTCAATGTCGCTGTTCACATTTTCGTCAGAGGTAAATTTACTTTTTTACCCTTGGTCATTCATCATTTATCAAGGCTGAGGATAGTGCTTTGACTTTGTAGTTCTCCTATTCTCCGAGTGTTAGCAAATAGTCCTACTCTACTTACTAGTGCTTTGTAAGAGCATATTCTGCACTATTCTCTTTTATATTTGCCTTTCTTGCCAATAAAAATAATCCAGAATGTTGAGGTGGATGTGTGGTAAGACTAGACGAGATAGGAGTAGAAATGAAACAGTCCACGAGATGGTAGGTGTAGTACCTATAGAGGAGAAGTTGAGGGAAAATAGGCTTAGGTGGTTTGGGCATGTCTATCGGAGACCAGCGGATGCAGTAGTTAAGAGAGCGGATAAGATAGCTTTGAGTAGCAATGCTCCGGGGAGGGGAAGACCCAAATTGACATTAGATGCGGCAGTGCGCAAGGATTTGAGTCTACTAGGGCTAAGTGAGCAGTCAACACTTGACAGAGCTCAATGGAGGAAACAGATTCATGTAGCCGACCCCAATTGATTTGGGACATAAGGCTCAGTTTGGTTTGGTTTGGTTTGGTAATGTATTTGTAATTGTTTATTAAATGTTGTTTCGGAGTAACACGTTTTATTAGTTGGTCTCAATGTGAGATAGAGATTTCCATTGGTTTGGAAAACTGAGGGAACAAAAAAGTTTGTATTAAGCCCTTTGTGTAAACTTTTTGATGACTTTTCGCATGGTCTTTTTTGCTGTATTCTCTTAATTTTTATTGCTACTAGATTTGAGTATAATTTTTTTATCACATAGTTCGGCTCGACTAGAGCAATTGGAAAAGTATAAAAATATGGACCAAAGTTGGAATAAATTCGTAGAAAAACATAAACAGCATTACCACACCTTGACCTGTGTCACACTCCTTTATTGTTACCATTTTGTTACTATTTCTCTAGCTTTTCTACAGAGCGACCTTGTTTCTAAGTCTTTACCAAACCACCACCTACATAACAATGACTCAAAAACAAGACATCAATGCTTTGGTTTGTGTAGTCTCTTTACCAAACAGATCTTTTAGGGGAATGGAATCAGGTTGAACATAGCATTCTGGCAGCACTTAACAAGAGGAATCAATACATAAAGAATCAGAAGAAAGAATATGAGCATTACCTCAAGAATCCAGCCAATGTATTTCACATTGTTAACATGCTGGTTGACATCTAAATCACTCCATTTAGGCTGATCAATTCAAAAACACCAGTCAAAGAAACAAATCAGTGCCTGAGCAATAGAACACTTGTGGTACTTAAAAAAGAAAATACCCTTCATAATCACACGGCTTGGTACTTACAGTTAAATCAGAACGGACATAATCTGCTGTGTGTTCATCGAGTTTTGGTAATTTTCTGCTGTCATCGTCAACAACAGGAGGTGTATCTACAAAATACGGACCTATTTCCTGTCGAACTTCATCTGGAATTTTAGATAACTTCCGTGTCTTTTTATTCATCATAACCCAGACACTGCAACATGTCCAACCAAAAGCCGCCACAGAAGTCAGTTGGTCCAAATAAGTAATTAACAACTATCTTTATAGAAAGTTGCTCTACATACACTAAATATCAGTGGGCTACCATGTTCCTGTTAGTATGAATCTTAACCGGGTTCATAATAGTGCATGACTGACATGTTCAAGTAATCAACCATATCTTGTAATCATTTTTCTTAGATGTAACAAAAGATCTGCGCAACCTTTTCTGGTACAGCGAACAAGTTGATACTAGTTCTTGGAAAGATATTGGGCTCCACTTAACTTTCTAAAAAAAATATGGAGGAATGAACCAAAAACTTCTGAGTTATGAGATAATGTAATAAAAATTTCATGAAACTGATTGAATAAGTTCCTACCTGGAAGCTCTTGTCAGTATGTCCCCTGTTTTGCAGTCACGGACAAGCCAATCACGCCGCATACCATTCTTTCCGGATGCGTCAACCCAAGTGTCTACTTGTACGACATCACCCCTGAAAGAAATAAAGAGCCAAACTAATAAACCTTTCTAACCACATTCAAATGTCAGAAACTTCAATAGTAGCAACTAGCAACTCAATAACTTCAAGTGATTTCCAAATCATAGACACATGCCTACATCAGCTACAAAATGGTAGTAAAAGACTCATACTGGGTATGAAATTGAATGGAAAAGACTACACAGAAGAAAATGTGATTGTCATCATGTAGCAATGAAGTAAAAGAGTGGCAGAAGTTGGATGCACCAAGGGATGGGTTGCGACAGAAGTAAAATTGCTCAGATCAATTCAATCCCAATCAAAAACCAAGATCCCATTAGAATCATTAGAAACAGTTACAGCGTCACAGGAAAAGAAACAAGTTTGATTACAAAATAAAAAATAAAGAGGAAACTCGAGAAGCATAAGCGTCGCCAGTCTCAGGCCATCGGTCGCTAACACCAAAAATGCTGAAGTGGAGAGTACCACGTTAATCCAAGCATAAAGAGACATACCTCATTTGGTCCTGCGTTTTTCCACAACAGAAGTGCATGTGTTTATTGGTTGGTATAAAATTGAAAACAAAAGATCTTTGTGCAAGCCAATCGGGAATGCCATTCATGTCAAGAAGTTCCTACACAGTAATACTGTGAACAAGTTGACCTTACATGAACTAAAACTCGCTAGGCGCTCCCAGGGCGGCTGGGCACCTTCTAGCTTCTAGGGCCAAGTACTCCGCGCCTAGGCAGGCAATTAGTCGGGGCTGTCGGGCTAGCCGGCGAGGGGCCTTCTAGCGCCTACACGGCGAGTACTTGGCCTTACATACCTTCTTTTAGAACACTGCATGAATCACATCCTACATAATCACCAACTTTACTCCCATCCTCAACTTCCACTACACGCAGTCCAATACGTACAATTGATGTTAGTGGCATTGAGTGGCCATATCTGATGGCTAATGCGTTTTGTTCCTATAGGCTCCCTAATTGTTCCTTCTGTCTTCCAGACCTATGATGACACCTTCAAGTCTCGAGATCCGGTGCTAACAGTTTTATCAAAGAAGTATTTGAAAAGAAAACTCACTCTTGTGTTTATCTGAAAAAGAAACTTAGGAGTTACAAAAATAGCCACCCCCTTCTACATACTCCACCATATTTTAGGTTCATGTTATGCATCCAAATACCATACATGTTTGCCCCTTTAGACCTGATTGCAGACGTAATAGGTATGCGTCAAACAAATGACCAACCAATCAACAAAAATAAGGCCCAAAAATCTCTTAAATCCAATCAAGTAAACTTCGCATTAACAATTATGATGATTTCATATAAAGTTATACAGCAAGTATATCAAAACTAATTACTCAGCTGCACCTATACGACAAAAGAGGTAGTGAAAAATGACACAGAACTAAACATAGCCGGTGGCAGCCGAGCACGAAATCAACTTCCTAGAGTCAATCGAAGCTTTACAGCAACAAAAGGGCATGATTATAATTAAGGTAGTAAGAAGGCAACACCACAATGCATACGTCACTGACTCACCAAGTAGGATAGCGATCTACCAAAACCTGCATTTTGGTCACCACCCAAATGAGATTCTTTTTGCACATCTCTGGCGTTGAACCAAACCCATCACCGAGAAGACCTGCAGTCTTCACGTGGTTAAGGGCTGTTTCCTGCAAAAGCAGCAAAAACTTATGAAGAAATTAAAAAAATAACCATGTAAACCAGAAGGTGGCACTGAATGGTACATACAGTGCATATCTTATTTAAATATTCTAGGTTCTTCTTTTCTTGCCTGCATGAGTAGGACAGTACATATACAAAGCAAAATGAAACCAAGGATTTACCCATACGGACATACCTGCAAATGATTCATTAATGTCTCTATAGATGCAGTCCGATCAGCCCCTATTTCATAGGATCTGATGGAAAAGTTTTGACGGAAAACAAGACCATCCTGAACAATTTTTCCCAAACCAAATGGATCGGTAAGCATATCAGGGCGCCTCGGCTTCCAATCAAGCATCATCCATTGCTTCTCCGCGGCCAAAAACATCGTCGTGATAGCAGCAAGAAGCATACTCCAATCCGGCAATGTGTTGATAAAAGTCCTTGGAGCATGTGATTGTGTTTCATTTTCACCCCTGAGGCCTTCCATTACACCAACTTTGGTTCCGTTCACCTTGGAAGGCGCTTGCGCACTGGCCTTCACCCTCAAACGCCCATTAGAACCAGACTTGGACTTTATCCCTAGCGTGTCTACAGTTGTTGGCACTGCTCCAAGCTTGTTGGATGCCTGGGCACCAGATTCAGAAGCAACCGGAAAGAAGGCAGAAGCGGCAATGGTAGCAACCATGATGAAAATCTATCATTAAGTCACCCAACATGTATCAGAGGCTGAAGAAGGCAAATGTTTTCTCAACAAATTGAGACTTGCAATTGAAAAGCACAAATCGTGGCATATTCACCAAAATGCACTACACAATGGCATGCTGCTTCAGCATAGCATGCTAATTATTAGCAGATGTTTGTTGCAGATTAGAGATTACGGTAAAATTGATTATGTTCCAACGCCCAACGGAAATTAACAAGCATCAAAATGGAGCTTTTAGATTACTAATTTGTTTCAGCTTAATCAAGTTGATTTGCACCCATAGGCGGTCAACACATATTCCAAAAAGCAAAAAGGTCAAAAGGCAAAAAAATTGGCTTAATAAGCTGCAGCGAAGACCAACTGAGAATGCTATATAGAACAACTATTCACCTAGTACTTTCATTTCCTTCGAACAATTAAGTTATCAACAGAAAGCCCACGAAAATATTGCTTCCATTCACCAACAAAAACTAGTAGAGATAGAAAAATAGGGAGCTCCAAATATAATTCTTCTTAAAAGGAAAACTGTAAAGAATAAAAGAGTGTCGCCCTTCGTAAAAGCAATATCAGCTTGATTGCTGAGAAAATTTAGATTCTAGTAACTAAAAAATTAACTTCTGAAAAATCCCTTTTGAATCAACCTAACACAATTATACAGAAGTAGCAATTACATAGCAAAAAACCTATCTTTTTTCGGTTTTCTATATTTTTTCCTCAAAAAGAAAGGGTTGCCAGAAATTAAATAAAAACGCCCAAAGTCAAGAGAACTGAACGAATCTAGATAACAATTGGACCACCTTAATTGCCAAAAAATACAAATGAACCAGGAAATCAAGTAAATTTCAACAACAAACGAGGACATATCGCTATAAACTAATCAATAACAAAACATCAAAAATGCATCGTCGCATCTACAAAATTAGAACATGTAACAGAGTCAAAAACAGATCTGAAGACTAATCACCAAATCCGGCATTTTATCCCCATTATGCCCCTCCTTGACCAAAAAATAAACACACAAAAATTCAACTCACCAGGGAAAAAAAACCCAGATCACGGAAAAATAAAAACAAATAAATCAAAATTATTCGGTACCTTTCCAAGCCCAGGAGATTCCAGAGAGAATACAGACGTGATTATGTGAATCAGAGGGCCGACATTTTCTGATCGGCAAACCCTGCTTTGTTCTCTCCCTCTCTGTCTTAACTGCTAGGGTTTGCGATCTTTTGGGTCTGCAAATTTGGCCGCTTTTGCTTTTGCCGATTTTCCGAATTTCCTGCAAGTTTCCAAAGCTTGAAAATTTTGGAGAGAGAGAGAGGAGAGAGAGTGAATTTGGGGGCCAGCGGGTTTTGTGAGTGGTAGTGAATTTGTCGTCCAGCGTGGCTTTTTATAATAGAGTTCAACACCTGGCGACTCCTGCCTGTGGGGAAATCCTGTTGACACCTCCTTTTTTGCTCGGGGGAAACACTTGGTGCTAGGTATGGTCACGTGATGCCCATTTCGACCGTATATCTTGGTCATCCAAAAATATTTTGTTCAGCCCAGATTCCAAATAAAGAAAGTAAAGAGAAAGAGAAGAAAGAGGAAGAAATTTAAGCCATCCAAAATATTTTTGGACAACAGAGATGCACAGACACTATGTAGCGATGCCAGACCGGCACCGAAATTTTTCTCTTTGCTCAGTACCCACACCTTGGTTTTGAAATTTCTAATGTTATTCGTCAGTTTTCAAGTACCCCACCATCCAACGTCTCCAGCTAATCTTATTCAAACTCATCCACCACTCAAAACTCTACCAACGCCATTAACCCCACCTCCCGTATCGGTATGGATGTTTAGTTTCCCCAAACAATCAGTTTTTTCGTCTCTTCTTGTCATGACTTTTTTATAAAAACATGAACTCGGGACATCTTACGCACACTCAGTAGTGAAACTTAGAAGGGTGGACGTAGCACTTGCCGGGCCTTGTTCCAATTAATTTTTGTTAAGTTTTCAACAAACCAAACAGAACCAGTGGCGGAGCTACATTGGGGCTGGGTGCCCCGGCCCCGGCCCCTCCTGATTTCCTATTTTGAAGTATATTTTACATACTTCCTCCGTCTCATATTGCTTGCTCCTTTTGAGGAAGCGTGCATTTTGCACCCAAAAAATAATGTGTTTATGAGAATTATTTTTAAAGAAAAATTACACCAATTTTTTCTACTCAATGAGATCTTTAAATTGGTGTAAGAAGTTTTTTAAAAAAATAATTGCTAATACATTGGATTTTGTGTGCAAAATGCACGGAAACCCAAAAAGGGCAAGCAATTTGGGACGGAAGGACTATGTTTTGGTAGATCTTCGCAAAACAAATTATACAATTTCGAAAATAATCAAAAAGTAAGAACAATTTTTACTTCGAGAATACTAAATTATAGTGAATGATACCGTGCGATAATGAAATTGCATTTGTCGAGTGATATGATAACAAAAATACTCGTGATTAATTTTTTAATTTATCAAAACTATCTCATTAAAACTCGAATGACTGGATTTAGTCTTGAAAAACTTATCGTACGAAGATTTCTTTCACAATCCGGCCCCCTCCAACTTTGATTTCTAGCTCCGCCACTGAACAGAACCTAACCGGTTTATGTGAAATCTCCGGTTCCGGAAAAAATAAATGTTAGATCTTTCATGAACAAAGCTCTCGCACAAACCCGTTTCAATCTCACTCGGCAATCGGACGATGACTGGAGGATGGCAACTTTACACATGCGGTGCGACTTCAACGCGCTTTAACAATAACAACCAGTTCCACCGTCTACTTAGGGATCCCAATTACAGATTGAGTGAAGCACTACATAAAATATAAATTGACCCCAAGAACAGGAACGGAGCGAGGATTTTAACATGCGGCCGCCACCACTTGTTCCTCTAGCTCCAACCTTCCAGTTTCCTCAAAATAGAGAAAAACAAAAAGGAGACCCCTGGCTAATACAACCACCCAAACTCAACCAACCCTAGGGAAACAAAGCACAGATAGAGTTGAACAAAAAAATAGAACCCGACTCAGTGGCGGAGCAAGGGGCCGGCGACCCCGGTCCCCCCACTTTCCTATTTTGGAGTATATTAAAAAATCTAGTGGTGGCGAGTCTACATATATAATCCCGTGATAAATTTTCTTTTTTCTATATAATAATTGTATTTTTTGAAAACCTTGTAGTGGCGGCCACCACTACTTGTCCTCCCTAGCTTCATCCTTCCAGTTCCCTCAAAACAAGAGAAAAAGAAAACGAGACCCCTAGCTAATACAATCCCCCAAACTCAACTAAGGCTAGGTAAACAAAGCACAGATATATAGTAGAACAAAAAAAACAAAACCCTACTCAGTGGAGGAGCAAATATAGGGGCAGGGCGACCCCGGTCCCCCCAATTTTTTATTTTGGAGTATATTTTATATTTTTTTTTAGATTTTTAAACATACTCCCTCCGTCCCATTTTCATAGTCCCACTTGGGGATTGCAACTTTTTAAGGGGACACAATAATTGCACCAAAAAGTGTTCAATTTTCTATTTATGCACTCTCAAAAAGGTAATTTGATTGATGAAATAGTAGTACTTTAATTCAAACAAATGGGTAATAATGTAACTTTATTCTTAACTTTCAATTGCTTATTTTGGAAAGTGGACTAACATTTTGGAACGTCCAAAAAGGAATAGTGGACTATGAAAATGGGACGGAGGGAGTAATTGTAAAATTTACAAAATAAAAAAAATATATGAACAGTTTTCATTTCGAGTATACTAAATTATGGTGAATGATACCGTAAGATAAGAATATTGTTACATAAGAATAATACTCAAGATTAATTTTTTAATTTATCAAAACCATCCCATGAGAACTCGAATGATTTGATTTTGTCTTGAAAAAATTATCGAACGATAATTTGTTTCATAATTCGGCCCCTTTCAATTTCAATTCCTGGATCCACTGATCCAGCAGGAACAAAGATTTTTTAAGAATTTTGCCACTCCAGACAAATTAGCCTATTAGCACCCGATTTCTTCTTGTAGCTCCACGAGCTAGCTCATGCATGCTCTAATATCTGTCTCAACTTTAGTACTAATTGTAAGAGATGGTAGTAGATGACAAGTGATAGATTTTTGGGGTGGTTTGAGGGTTTGGGGTGTTCATGCTAGCTTACGAGTTACGTGCACCTTGACTGTTTTCCTTCCCGGTCCAGTCAATGAATTGCAGATATCGTTAAAACGTAAAAGAGGGAGTGGGAAATAGTCGATGTGCGCAAAAGCTGGCTCGGACATCCGGTTATCCGGTTATCAAAAAAGGGGGAGTGGGAATTAATGAATTTGGCATGAGCATTGAGAAAATACCCATTATTTCCATATCACTCTCCCTATTTACCTAAATGCCCTTTCATGTGCCCACATTTATAGAATGTAAATTTACAAATACTAATTGCTAACAAAAATGGTTGGATGAATTTTCTGGTCAGTTAGGCAATAAAATTTTCGATGATACTGTTGGGGATTCTAGAGTAGTATCTTTCTTCTAAGACCGACCACCTTTGAAGGCATCTTTCTATTAGCTTTCTAAAATGATCAATGGTAATTAAAATCATAAATACTAAAATAAAAAATCACTGGTTAATCAGTTATCAAAATAGATACCGGTTATAAAAAATAAAAATAAAAACTACGATATATGCAATATTTTTGTTCTTGGAATTATTGATTGATAGTGGAAAGACATTGAGATAAGGGTTAAAAGTCATAAAAAAAAAAAAAATAGCCCGTAAACATATTAATTGAAATAGTTTAAAATTACCACTTGCGAGATATGGAATTATAACCTTAAATAGACAAACATAGCTAGATACAAGAGAGAGTAGTATAGATGCTCTTTTTTTACTTGAAAAGTAGAAAGAAATAATAAAAAAATGACAATCGGTTTTTCTGTTTTTCTAAATGGTTTATTGGTTCAGCTTCGCGCTACTTTTTTTTTACTATTTTTGAGCGTGTAAATGAATTGATTTTAATTGTCAATTGTTATACTTATTTAGTGGAAGAACGATGTTACCTTACTTTCCTCCCATGAAACTAAGTAAAACCCTAGGTGTTACATGAGCACGACGTCGTTTTTTTAATCTTCCACGTGAGCACGCTTATACTCTGTTCATATGCATGTCATGCAATTTCGATATCTTTTAACAAAGTTTTATTTGGTTTATTTTTTCAGGTGTGAGCAATTTGAAGGACAAATTAGAGACATGATTTCTTCATCTCCTTACTTCAACACTTTGCTCTCTTAATACTACTGGTTTTTCTGTTTTTCTAAATGGTTTTCTGTGGTCAGCTTCCCTAAACTTTTTTTTTTTCATTTTCTATTTTTGTTCGTGCGAATGAATTAATTTTAGTCTCATCAGGTGTTGTGCTTATTTAGTAGTGGAAGAACGATGTTACCTTTCTCACTTTCCTCACATGAAACTACGTAACCCCCTCGGTGTTACGCGAGCACCTTTTATTTTATCTTCCACGTGAGCACGTTGATACTTTGTTCATACGCATGTCATCCAATCTCAATATCTTTGAAAAAAGTTTTATTCATTCAAGTGTGAGCAATTTGGAGCACAAATTAGAGACATGATCACTCCATCTCCCTATTTCAATCCTTTGCTTTCTTGGCTATTTATTGGGAAGGCTATATAGGGTCGAGAAAGCATGGATTATTGGGTTAGGTATGGGCAAATTATGTTAGTTTATTGGGAAGGCTATAGGGTCGAGAAAGCGAGGATTATTGGGTCAGGTATGGGCAAATTATGTTAGCTTAATGCAACGTTAATTTCCTTGATCTTCTTCCCTTATTAAAATTGCTAAATATTGAAACCCTTGATCTCCCTTGATTTTCTTCCACCTAAAAACTCAATCTTTCAATTACACAATATTGATTTCCTTCCATTTCCTAAACAGACACTCTAAAAATAAAAATAAATAAAATACAACTCGATAAATGGGAATACAAATAAATGTGTGTTTTGTCGTGAAATTCGCCAACACAGACAGACTGTGGCCTACGGTCATAACAGTAACTCTCTTTTGTTAATCAAAATGAGTTTCCAATTTTCTCTTTTATTTGTTTTATTATTGGGCGGACCAAAAATACATGCAAGTTCTCTTAATAAGAGTTTGATCGGTTATACATTCATATTTTTTTCAATAGCTCCTACTATATATACTGTATTTGTTTCATCAGTGGTTCTACATTGTAATTTCACAGCTGTGAAAAAACTCTATTTTTCTAGAAATTCAGTTCTTAAATAAGTGAGCCCTATTTTTTGTTTTAGACGGCCAAATGATGATCCCTATTTGAAACGAATTATAGCAACGAAAAAATGGAAGGAGATGGGTTCATTGGCGAGGGGTCAATAGAAGCGTTGAATAATTCATAAAAATTGATTTTCAGATTACATTACGTAGTGTCTTCAGGTATGGGCAATTCGTTAATAACTAGATAGAAGAGAGAGTACAAATGCTCTGAATTTCAATATATAGGTTGCTTGCTTAATGCTTAAACTATAGGGCGGCTGTATTAACCAAAGTAAGGGCGGATCTTTATGGTCAAACAATTGGATTATTATGAGGTAGTTCAACAATTTATACTGTTTTATTTTATTAGAAGTTGACCTTTTCATTGAAAACTAAACCCTTTTAAAACCGGTTTTAGTTCACGATTAGTAAGTTAATTATATCCCCCCACCAATTAACTTGGTCTGAGTTTCGTTTGGAGAAAAATTTCAATACAATGGTTATATATAATTTGAAACGGCGTCTCATATTAGGTGGGTCCATATATATATTTATATATATATATATATATAGATGTGTTTAAAACATGTTTTTAAGGTCCAACGCGAGGATTCGTAAAAAAAAAATACCCGGTAGGGCTTGATCCAATCAGTTTTTGAAAAAACGCTATATATAACGTTTTTATCGAAAAATGCTTGGATCAAACCTTTTTGGGTATTTTTTTACGAATCCTCGCGATAGACCTTAAAAACATATTCTAAACACATCTAACGGTTCGGATTGTCGAAATTCAATCTCGAACGAAAAATCTCTTACATAAGCTATGTATCCTATAGGATCTTCTCCATATATATATATATATATATATGTATGTGTGTGTGTGTGTGTGTGTGTGTGTGTAGATTGCACCCCATATGAGAGATGCGTTATATCACATATACAGTAGCAGATCAGTCACGTACTGGGTTCCTTCAGATATTGCGGCGATTATGAAGGATTGTGTTTCCCTCAAGCATGGTTTTGAATCTTTTGATTCTTCTCAATAGAGCGCGGCGCATGAACAGGGGCGACGCCAGCATAGGACCTATGGGGTCAGCTGAACCCACTGGATAGAAATTTCTCAAAATTAACTGAGGAGTAATTTTTCTGTGTGAAGGTCCAATAGGCACTTGACACCAATACAAAATCCCATTGAACCCATAAGGGCAACGGAAATGCTGAAAACTTCCCATTATGTTCTGTCCAAAATTTGACTCCTAGAGTCCTAGTAGTACTTTTTCCCTTCACATCATTCAAAGTCCTCGGTGGACAGCCATGACACAAGTATATTATGTAGGACACTGGTAGGGGTACAAAAATTGGTGCACAAAAAATGCACAGATCTATCCGTGGACCCACAAGTGGGTCCCACACGAAAAATCCGAACCGTTGATTCATCTCAGAATAATTTTTCAAGGGGCCCCGCCAGAAATCACCTCAATCCGACGTCCCTAAGTGGTTGATCTAAAACTCACTCCTTTCATTCAATCGATTTAGAATGAAAGGAGTGAGTTTTAGATCAACCACTTACAAACATTGGATTGAGGTGATTTCTGGCGGTGCCCCTTAAAAAATTATTCTGAGATGAATCAACGGTTCGGATTTTTCGTGTGGGACCACGGACAGATCTGTGCATTTTCTGTACCCTTAGGTTTATCCTATTATGTAGTAGTAGACAAGATTAACCTCAATTTTTTCATCAAATAACAAAACAACATTGTCAATACTCCAATAAAGTTCGTTAATTTCTTGTCATATTAGGTGGGTCCATATACGTGTAGACTACACCCCATATGAGAGATGCGTTATATCACATATACAGTAGCAGATCAGTCACGTACTGTGTTTCTTCAGATATTGCGGCGATTGTGGAGGATTGTGTTTCCCTCAAGCATGCTTTTGAATCTTTTGATTCTTCTCAATAGGGCGAGGCACATGAACAGGGGCGACGCCAGCATAGGACCTATGGGGTCAGCTGAACCCACTGGATAGAAATTTGTCAAAATTAATTAAGGAGTAATTTTTGTGTGTGAAGGTCCAATAGGCACTTGACACCAATATAAAATCCCATTGAACCCATAAAGGCAACAGAAATGCTGAAAACTTCCCATTATGTTCTGTTCAAAATCTGACTCCTAGGTTGTGTTTGGTTTGGATTTTTGGTTTTGGTTTTTGTAATGATTAGAGGGAGAAATAGGGATAATAATAATTAAAAAAATAGGGATTAATGATTAGAAAGAGATAGAGAGAAAAATGTAAAAAATATTTAAAAATAAGAATAATAATTGAGAAAACCGATTCTTGAAAACCCAAAACAAACAAGACCTACGTGGTACTTTTTTCCCTTCACATCATTCAAAGTCCTCGGCGGACAGCCATGACACAAGTGCATATTTATTTATTTTAATTATATTAGAAGTCTACGAGAACATAATTAACAAGTGTGACTTCGCTACAAATTTTTTGAATGACACCACTAACCAAAACTTCTGGAGTCGCCACTGCGCATGAATGTGCTGAGAAAGCCCTCTCTCTTGAATTGTCCGAACTAGCAAGTAGTGGCTAACTCATGCGGTAGAGTTTTTGGATGCCACATATTGTATCCCGAGATCGAGTCTCATTCTCCCCTTCCCCATGTAATAGATTAAAAATGACAAATGACAAACAAACAAAAAAATTTGTCCGAACAGCCGAATTGTGGACATTCAACTTGCACCCGTGGGGATTCCTTTATCTGATGTATAGGCGTTTTATGGATGAAGAAAATCTTCTTTCTTTTTGTTTTAAAAAATCTCATTGACTATTGATCCAATCAATAAGTAGTAAACAGTTTGCATTGTAAATAAACAAGTGTAATTTCCAGAGATTGCAAGATAAAATTTCAATGACATAACTCGATTAATATTTCATTTTTAGTTAAAACTACACCCGGATGTGTATTTTTCTAGTAAAAGTGATTCGCCTACGTGAAAGATTGCTTGTAACGAACATACGACCATATGAATTTCCAGTGTCAACTTCTAAAACACAAAAGTTTGGTCCGTTCGATCCCTTACCTCTTGTTTTCCTGTATCGTTCCAATCTTATATATCGCTTCAATTGTTCCAATTCTCCCTCTCTTACCCTCAATTTTTTGTGCTCCAGCTGCTTTGATTGTTGTTTTTATGGTTTGACTTCCTCCCTTTTCAAAACAAAGATTTAAAATCCTTAAACCTAAAAATAAAAAATAAACCCCCAAGGGTAGGCAACTATTGTACTCTCGCTAATTCGCTATTGAGAGGTCAAAGAGTCAAATTAATGTTGCCAAAGGCAAAAAAAATCTTTTATTGTTAGTTTATTTTTCTCCATATGTCGTTACTTTGTTATGTATTGCGCTTGATATTGTTATTACGGACCTCACATGATTAATGTACTATTATAGACTCGTTGAATGTATGTTATTCGGAAAAATACAATCTCGTGAATGTAATTCTCATACCGGTTGACATCAAAAAACGAAAAGAAAAGAAAACAATCTGCAGATTTATATTTTGTCTTATATATTTTTCCCAATAAAAAATTTAAAAAAAAATAGGGTGGGAATTTATCACCTCCATCAACCCCATTGGTCCATCCCATCATCAACAATATACGTCACCAATTGCAACGAGGGACATTGGTTGCATTAATTCAAACGGTTACGTAATTATAAGTCATGTGATATGGATGCCTATATGCATCCAGACAGCCAGACTGGTGAAACACAACCAACTTAATTGCCTTGTCATTCAATCTCTTCCATCACTTTTCAAATTGAAATTGCATCCTCTCCAGTCTTTAATTTGTACTGAACAAGAAAGTTCAAATTTGAACCATTAATTAAAAGCAAGTGTCTGGTTTGGATACTGATACCGGTAAGCGTTTTTAAGTAAATCCAAACCATTAATTAAAAGTAATGTACGATCCATATTTGGACTAGAGAGGATCCGAACCCAGACTATTTTAATGAGAAAAAACCAAAGTCTTTTGAATGAGAAAAACTTGGTTGCCGAGCGTGCATCTCAGTCGTCCAAAAGTGCTTTGGACTGGACGAGAAAGTTCAAATATGAACCATTAATTAAAAGCAATGTATGGTTTGGATTACTGTTATCGGTAAGAGTTTTTAAACAAATCCGAACCATTAATTAAAAATAATCTACGATCCATATTTGGACTAGAGAGGATCCGAACCCAAATTATTTTAATAAGAAAAAACCAAAGTCTTTTTGAATGCGAAAAACTTGGTTGCCAAGCATAAGTGGTGCCGAGCGTGCATCGCAGCCATCCAAAAGTGCTTTGGACGGCCCAGATTTCTCTCAATTGTTCTACTCTTCTCTTTATCTTTCCTCTTTCTCTCTTTAAAATCTGTCATTCAAAACACTTTTAGACAGCCGAAATGCGCGTCGAGTATCGCCACGTGGTACCTGTTGGCACCCTAGGTTTTTCTCCTATTGAACCTACATTAAGCGATTAATGTGTGTAGCTCACAGTTAGTTGAACCAAAAAAAAAAACATGATTTAATCCTCTGTTTTATTAGTGTCTGATATGTACGCAAGTATGTATGTAGGTTTTTTGGTGGCCAAAGTGGTCCATTTTGCCACCCCTTTATTAGCCAACATACCACATTTTCAGCCAGAGAGGCACCTCTCAATACCGTTGGCTTGTGGCGGTGGAGCTTTTAATTGATGCTGATCTATAGTCAAAATTATTTAGCTCATTGAAAATTGTTTCACATGGGACTATTAACGAAGTACTCCTATGATCTTGAATTGAGTTTGTTGTCAACTAATTACGACAACCCCTAATTACAACAAACTCGGAATCCGGGATCAAAACCTTTATTTCTTTGGTAATGTATGGTGTCTCGGGTCTACTGGTGTGTATTTCGAACTAATCCTTGTATAGCTCCTCTCGCAGCATTTTCACACGTTTGCGTGTGGAGTGAGGTGACCCCAAGAATTGCTGGCAAAGAAAATTAAAATCTGAAAACCTAGGAGGAAGCAAACGGCTAAGTCTCGTGCCAAGACCAGATGTGAATTTCCTCACGAGTGTGATGGATTTGAACTAACTGTTTACCATGAGTGATTTGAAATCTATTTAGCAAGGATTTGAATAAACTGTAACTTTTTTTCTACCTAATCCATCATTTTGCTAGTTGCGTACACTCTGCAATTAGCCTTAACTTTTCAGGGTTTTTTTTACACTGTTATTTTCTCTTAAATTTTTACTAGATTTGGGTATAATTTTTATATCACATTGTTTGGCTCGATGAGAAGAATCGAAAAAGTATAAATATATAGATTAAAGTTGAAATTTTTTCATATGAGACGACAAAATAGACCAAAAGATAGTACATGTAAATGTCTTTAATTTCGTCGTCTCATGTGAATTTTTTTTAACTTTGATCTATATATAATATATTTATCCTTTTGCGATATCTCTCTCATCAAGATGGAAAAATATTCTTTACAAATTGGATCCAAATCTGATAAAGATTAAGAGAGAGAGAGAGAGAAAATTGTGGAAAACCCAAAAAAAAAAAAATTAGGCCAAAAGGGACAAAAAAAGAAACCCAAAAAAATTAGGCCAAAAGGGACAAAAAAAGAAACCCAAAAAAATTAGGCCGAAAGGGACAACCTCTCATGCAAGTTATTGAAGAAATAGTATTTTCACAATTGGAGCAATAATGCTATAGAATAGCACCTTGACACTATTCATTACTATATTATGGCCTTGTTCGGTTGGGGTTTTCAAATCGGGTTTGAGAACCTTTCCTTTTTCGATTTTCAGGGGCTCCAAGGGTTTTTGGTTTTTCAAAACCGGGTTCTCGGGTGTTTACATCCATATTGTCATTTTTGTAGTGCACCAGGAACATGACTTATGGTACTAGGGAGGAGAAAATTTTGGGTGTAAATAGGATACCGTACACGTGGTGTCCAAGCGTGCATCTTGACCGTTCAAAAGTGTTTTAGATGATCTAGATTTCTCTCTCTCTCTCTCTCTCTCTCCTCTTTTTCTATCTAAAGTTCAAACCATTCAAAATACTTTTGGATGGCCGAGATGCACGATGGGTACCACCACGTGGTATCCATCTGGTACCCAAGTTTGGTGAAAACTCGAATTAAAGTCTTAAATAGGCTTCTGGGTAGATTGCATTTATAGAGAGATAAAACGAGCTGGAGTATATCATTTGGGTTGGGCTTGAGGCTGCAACTATAACCCATAGGCATTTTACAGAACTTATTCAGCTAAGGTTGGGCTTCACAGTTTGTCTTACGGGTTAAGTACCAGCCGGTTCACCTTTTTGGACCAGTGCACGCCCAACACCATTATTTGCCGAAAAAAATACCATTCACTCCGATCCCATTACGGAAAGTACTCCGGCCCTCTCTCTCTCCCTCTCTCGCTCTCTTCTTTTTTATTTTTTATTTTACATTTTAAATTTTAAACCCCAAACCATATGAAAGTGTCTAAATCTTAGGGTATCCTATAAAAGTGTCTAAACCTAAACCCTAGGGTACCCTATGAAAGTGTCTAAAATCCTCCCTAGGGTACCCTATGAAAGTGTCTAAAGCACTAAAACCCTATAATAGGAAAGTGCACCCTAAACCTAAACCCTAGGGTACCCTATGAAAGTGCATAAATCTAAACTCTAGAGTACCCTAGGAAAGTGCCTAAACCACTAAAACCCTAGAATAAGAAAGTGCACCATAAACCTAAACCCTAGGGTACCCTATGAAAGTGTCTAAAACCATAGGGTACCCTATGAAAGTGCCTAAACCACTAAAACCATATATAGGAAAGTGCACCATAAACCTAAACCCCAAAAAAGAGTGATTGACCTTAATAGTAATTAAAAAGAGTGATTAACCTTAATGGTAATAAATATTTATTTTATGGACCAGCGCATAATAAAAACTTGTCCTACTTATTAAGCCCATCATGTAGGCCCAACTGACAACTTCCGGAAGAGATTTTTTGGGGGCTAACGGGCTGTATAGAAAGATCAATAAGCTGAACCCATTCTTGAGTCCAATGAGCTGCATTGAAAACCATAGTACTAGTATTTTTTTTAATTTTTTTTATGTTTAATAGCGATTTGATTTATTGGTGGTTGACTAACCAAACTAGGTAAACGATTTATTTGAAGCAGTATAATAAATTTTGGTATGTGAGAATTATTTCTAAACCTAATATATTAAAAAAGAATCAAAATAAAAAAATTAGTAGTATAAATTTAGTAAAAAGTTATCAAAAGTAAAATATATATACATGAATTAAAAAATTAAATTTATTTTACAAAAAATTAAATTTATTTCACTTTTATTTTTTATTTTTAAATTTCTTACAATTAAATTTAAATACTAATTTAAAAATAAAAATAATATTTAGGATTTAATATTTAATATTTAATTTTAAATTATAAAAATAAAAATTTATTAAGTAAATTTTAAGTTCTTAAGAAAATTTCCATTTCAATTTTCAATAATCCATGTTTCTCCTTTCAAAAAAAAAACTCCAATAATCTATATTTACCTTCGCAAAAGGCCAATTACCGCCGCAAAAAACCTAATTACCATAAGAAACAGTAGTTAATAATAATAAAAAAAGGAGAGTTAATTAGACATCCTATACAAATAATATCATTATGATTTCATCCTATGAGATTTGAATACTTATGATTCCATCCTGAAATTCAAATAAACCCCAAAATACTCTTTCTCTCTCCTGATTTTCCTAATATTTCTCTTTCCTAATTTCCTAACATTCCTCTCTCCTAATCTTTCCTAATTTATCTCTTTCTCTTAAAAAATCTCTCTTTCATAATCTTATAATTCTCTCTCTCGCTCCCCCTATTCTTCTCACACTTAAAATCTCCAAACAAAATTGAAAATAAATACTCATGACATTTTAAAATGATGCACCATAAAAAAATGGTAGATTACTGCACCACAAAAAAATGATAGATTAAACATGAAACATATGATAGATTAATGCACCATAAAACCACAATCCAAGAAAGAAAAAAAAAAGGTACTACCATTGTTTAAGGACATGAACTCATGGTTAAGTGATTTTATAATGTTCTTCTCTTTAAAAAAAAAAAAAGTGATTTTATAATGTTCAATGCACCATAAAACCACAACCCAAACAAAACCATGAAAAACATGGTAATTAAATTAACCATGACTAATACTGTGTGAAAAATCATGAGCAACGAATATCTCATGAAACCTGGAATCAACTCTATACACTAATAAACCATGCATATTCAATGTACAAATCAAGTAACATGGTAAACAAAGAAACCATGTTTGTCACGCCCTCGATTTTCAACATAAATAATCAAACATTTACTTTTCAGGACATTACAGAAATCCACCTTACAACTTCCCAAAAACTAACTCACATTGTCAATTCCATTGTACAAGGTCAAGAGCTA
>JAXBDA010006032.1:0-22078 GCA_036023075.1 Gaultheria prostrata | reverse complement strand
CCCCCCCAACTTTCACTCCATTATTCAATTTACCCCCCACCGTCTACTTCTGTTAAATTGCAAACGGAAATCGCTGAGTTGGACTAACGGCTCAGTTAAATCAACCATGTGGTTTGACACATGGCACCACATATTCACTATGCATGCCACATAAGCACTACATAAAAAATAAAAATGATACATACATTTTCTTTTCAAAAAAACGAAAAAGAAAAAAAAGCAATGAAAAATAATGTTCCAGATCGAGGGTCTCCGACTCTCCCAACACCATTTCGTTTTCAGTTTCAAGAGCAAGGGTTTTGTAGCAGCGAAGCAGAAGAAGAAGGAAGCTCCATTCTCACGATGAAAATGGCAACCCTCGGAGGAGTACATGATTCTCGCTCATCCAATCAGAACACCGACGAGATCGACGGCTTTGCCCGTTTTGCTGTCGAACAACGCAACAACAAAGAGGTCTTCTCTCTCTCAATTTTTCTTTTTTTCATCTCACTAGGTGTCAGTCCAATTCCACCTTCTATTTCAGCACCTCTTTTCACCCAATTCTCGATTTACCTCCATATTTCGAATCTGGATATCTTCTTCGGTCATCTCCCTGAAATTCTCTCATCGCCGGAATGGCAAACAACCCGCCGGAGGGGTACGCCGACGAGTTCCTCGGGCAAATACTAGCCATGCCACCGCACTCTTCCCTTACTGGAACCGACGGCGGCTCATCTCAATCCACGGAGTCTCCGCTTAGCTTCACCACCGGCGACGGAAATGGGCCTTCAGCATCCATTTATTCCGTTAGGTTGAGCCCAGCCTCCGAGAAAGCACCCACTTAAGCAAGAACTGATACGATTAGTCCTTAGACTCCTTGCGCTCTTTGGACTTATTTTTGCTTCCCTAAAGTCATTGATGTTTGCGAGATTCCGATTAAAGGTAGTGAGAATGAATGTTTTTGGGTGTGCAATTTTGAGAATCGAGCTACGATTTTCTAATTTGGGTTGCAAATTTGGGGGTTAGGGTTTTGATTGGTGGGTGTTTGAGAGTGGTGGATGATAATGGAAGAGAGAGAGGGGAGAAAGATGGAGAGAGATGCAAAATATAGACCAGCTGTTTATTTAACGGGGCTGTTAGTCCAAGTCATCACTTAATAGAGCCAAGGTGACGGACTTAGACGGTGGGGGGTAAATTGAATAACGGAGTGAAAGTTTGGGGGGTAGTTGAAGTTTCGTTAAGTTCAGGAGGTTTTGAGACATTGAGTATAAAGTTCAGGGGGTTTTTTGAAATTTTTCCAATTTAATAAGCGTCTTCATCCGGCCAAAAGGAGATCTCATTTTTTCCTGCAGTTCTAATTCCTTACAAATATTCATTTTCCATTAAAAAAGGCCAGAGTAGCTATGCAAATCTAATTTCCGCAAAACGGGATCTCCTTTAAAAATGGAGTTTTCTTTTTCTTTTAAAATCTGAGACGATTTAATAATCCCTCAAAGTTAAAAGTAACAATTTCGAGATTCCAAAACAAAGATCAACATTCAATATTAATGACCTGCATTGAAAAAACCAAGCAAAGAAACGCAACGAAAAACCATTATTTCAAACTACTAGGAGTTTAAAACTTGCTAATTGAGTTTCACACTCCTTTTCTCTATTATATTCTACTCTTTTTTGTACTTATTTATGTTAATCTACTATATTTATCTTTTACATGGGTGAAAATTTAAATCAACTTAATTTTTATTTTATTTTTTGGGTAAATTCACATTTGTAAAAACTAAAAATAAAGGTAGACATAACCTTAGCGGGTGCAAAAATCACTGTCTTTTTTTTTTTTTTGGTCATTCGATATATACATCAGTGAGAGGTTAGCGGGAGAGTTAGCTAGTGAGTTAGTCCAGAGGGGGTCCAGAAACTATACATAGCCCTAAACCCCAAACGTCTCTGACGAGGCTCGAATCCTTATCTCACTTATAGGAGAATCAGGAGATAACCGTTAACCTACAAGCTTTTGGTCACTGTCGGCTGTTGCAAAAACGTACTCGTCACTTCTTAGATCTATAGCCCTATCATTACAAATCTATTTACCTATTAATCTATTATCAACCGATGTTCATTTCCTGATTAGATAAGTAAAAGAATTTGAAAAGACATTAAATAAGCTTAGTAGGTGACCAACTCTTGACTTATTGAGATTATTCCAATTAACTTTTACCTCTTCGCCAATCACACTCCAAAACATTCCACCATATATGAAATAAAAGTTAAAAAGAACAACAATGACATCCATATCGCGAACTATTATTTTGATGCTTCAAAACACGTGACTAAAGTGCATTATTGATATATTTTCTGCAGTTCAAAAAAAAAAAACAAGCGCATTATTGATTTTTTTTTTATCATTCGTCATTTTTAATATATTAAATTAGGAGGGGGAATGAAACTCGATCCCGAGATGCAGTATGAGGCATCCAAGAGCCACTTGCGTGCATTATTGATTTTTGATACTGCTAAATTCACAAACCCCATTCATACTATTAGGAAAATGAGTTCAGCAGAAAATTATTAGATGCAAGATGTGAGAAAATATTTTTAGTGGGTTCTGAATCAATCTCGGTTGTAAAAATAACTTTCTTTTATATAATACCTTCGAATCTCTTGATGAGCTTACTTACAAACTTTATGAGAGTTGAAATTAGCACCTAGAAAATTTCGAACCAGAAAAGTAAGAGACAACAATTTCTTATATTTTTATATTTTTACCACGCGGCAAACCATTGAAATTAAAGAGTGTCTGTATCCGAAAATCATCAGACAACAGTCTCAAGCTCTATTTACCTTGATTCACTAAATTATTGAGATATAGGTAAATAGGCATCGGCACCGCACATTTCTTTATTGATTCGAATCTCGACTCCATAAAATGGACGGTCCAATATTTTACTTGTTCGTGGGTTCTTTACTTATTTTTTAGGCCACTTTGACTATTAAAGCGTTCAGTTTCTAGAGCTCTTGCAAACATCAATATATCATACAAAAAATCACGGTCAATGAATATGAATGATATGATGTCGGAATGTGTTTATCTTGAAAAGTAGAGAGATTTTACCTCTGGATCGAAACCCATTTCCATACAGGTAAAATGTGTTTCAAAATCATATTCAGACGTACAAGAAAAGAATTCAAAAACGAATAAAGCTAGACCCCATTTCATAAGCCGGAGAGAATCCATCTCCGGTTTAAAAAGGGACAGTGTATGTATGACAGACGGCAAACGAGATTCCCTCTTCTAATTACTTTATTCTCATTTGTACGAATTGGAAAATTTAAAATAAGCTAATCTCCATACACAATCAACACCGGTGAGAGTGAATTAAAATAGAAAATAGAAAATAAAGTATAAATAAATACTTCCTCCGTCCCAATTTTATGGTCCCTTTTGGGGATTCCAACTTAATAAGGGAACATAATCATTGTACTTTTGAAAATATGTTTTTCCTGTTTTACCCTTCAATCATTACACTTTTTTACTTTTTTATTATTTTTAATTTCAAAAGATAAGGGTATAAGAGGAAATTCCTTAACAATTACCCCCTTAGTTTTGAAGTGGGACAATATTTTTGGGACGACAAAAAGTGTCAACTGGGACTATAAAATTGGGACGGAGGGAGTACTACACTCGAACGGCATCTGTTGACGTCATTCACCTACAATTTCACTTGATGACTTAATCGCCATTGGTATGTTTCCATTTTTCCAATATTTATTTATTTAATTTCTAAAAAGCTAATCGACTTTTATTCTGTGGATGAGCACCTACTATTGATGAGAAAATTTTGGGTGCAGATAGAGTATAGTCCACGGGATACCCTTGGACTACATTTGGACCGTCAAATGAAAGCGTGGGCCGCTCGGATTAAGGAGAGAGAGTGTACCGAAGGAAGGAGAGAGAGTGCTCGGATCTCAGCCATTGATTGCATTGATAGGACGGTTCAGATGTGGTGCAAGAGTACCACGTGATACCCTATTTGCACCAAAAAGTTTCTCATTATTGATAGACTTAGCGAGAATTTTTTTTATTGATTAAGTGCACACGAGCTATAGATGAGTTAGCCATCACTTTCGTTGGGTAATCATTTGAATAGATAAGTACTTATATATACAATTCGCATACGATCAAGATCCAAGATTGTGTACAAATTTTAGAAATATTTAAGGAGACAATGAGAAAACCTAGGATATTGTGTACAAGGTTTCACCCGTAAACAGAAGAAGAGCAAAAACCATATAATTATTGGAGTGAGATCGTAATGAATTTCACACTTGGGTGAGTTATATTCCCCACACGTATTAGGAGAGTGAGAAAAAATCAAACTTATGTTAAAAAAGAACCAAAGAGGACCTAGGTGTGACCGCGCTAAATTTGTGAACAATCTCCAAAATACAATTGATTCCTTTGTTTAAGTGGTTCTCTCGCTTCTCCTTGTTCCTCGTATTCCTAAGGGGGAGTTTGCCATTAGATTAAATGAGATTGATGTGATAAAATGAGGTTTATTTTATCTAATGAGGTGGAGAGGTGATTTTATCTCCAATAAATTTGGACATATTTGGCAAACTCACCCTAACTCTAACCGTGATTAGAATGGGTAATGGCTCTCACATCACACTCCAAATACTACTAAATTTTACATTTAGTATTTAAAATTGCAAACAATCAATTCTTAAAAACAATAAAAAAAAATTCAAATAGAATGGACTCTGAAAATTACTCCCTCCGTCCCATCTTGTTTGACAATATTTGATAATTGTGTCAGTTTTCGATCACTTATATATTTTAATATTGATATCCAAATATATGCAATATGGATCTTGTTTGATAGTTCACAATTAATTCTATTATACAAACTTTTTGAAACCGTGAAAAATATTATAAATTGAAAGATATAAACAATTTAAGACATAACAGAAAATGAAATAATTGACAAATAAATTGGGACGGAGGGATTATTTACCATGGCCAGTTGGCCACATCTATTTGAAAGTTGTAAACACAAACCATTCATCTTTGGAACAGGGAGAGGTGCTGCGCAGCCCCATGCTGCGCAGCGTGCTGTGCACCCAATTCTGGCGCCGCGCCGGCATCGTTCCAACGATCGGAGACGTCTACCGTGTAGAGCTCGTCGAGTACTACATGTGTACCAACAATCAAGTCGATTGGATATCGTTAAATGCCTCATCGGAATACACATGTGTTGGAAAAAATCGGAACACATAAAACTTAAAACATTGAATGAAAACCATTGAACCCATTTTTTTCAAGTTATTTGTGCGCCGATGAGGCACTTAACGATATCCGATCGAGTTGATTTTTGGGTACATATGTACTACTCGACGAGCTCTACACGGTGGACGTCTCCGATTGTTGGAACGATGCCGGCGCGGCGCCGGAATTGAATGCACAGCACGGGGCTGCGCAGCACCTCCCTGTTCCAAAGATGAATACGTCTTCATCACACTATCACAGTATGTCTGTTTCACCAATCGCCAATTCACCATACTAGACTATTCTGTCTTATTAAATCCCCCTACTATAAATCCAATTATGATCATCTTCCACCCTCACTAATTATTACTACGATAACTCTCTCTTACCATCTCCATCGCCTGCGTTCACTCACTAACCAAGCAAGGGCTCTTTTTTCCAAGTGGGTATCCAATATTCAGGTCTCAAACTTGTTTCTTGTCACTTGTATTTGGTTTGGTTTGTATTTTACTTCATCGGTGCAAGATTTTGTCTTCAGTGGACCATTTCTTGACCGACTCTAACCCTTGAAACCCTTTGAAAGGTGAAGCTAGAGGGTTTTCTTTTTTTCCTTTTCTTCCCCTTGTTTACCTCACATTGCAGGTTTAAAGTAAACCCTTTATTCTAGGATGATTTTTATTTTTTTTAATTCCAAGTTCTATTTTGTTTTAACTATGTTTTAACAGTTTAGTCCAGTTTTTTTGATAGATTGATTGATGTAACTATTGAATCTCGGTTGTGGTTGATGTGGGTAGTTTCGTTTTGAGCCATTATATGTTAGATAAGAGCTAAATGTGTTGTTTCTCACTTTCGTTTTATTGTATATACTTTAACACATCGACATCAATTAACTTGGGCTGTATGTACTTATTGCTTTCGGTAGCTCTAATCAGACATCTTACTAATGGGAGGCTATTAAAATTCGAGCTATGTAAATGTTGTCAATAAATTCGCATTATGTCCTTTGATAGAGCTGACCGGGATACATGGTCAATATATCTAACTCCGATTAATCTTTGAAAAGCCATAGTGAACTATACGTTTATCAGTTTATGTATTTGCATTTTTGTTTGATTGGGTTGTTTACATGTGAGTGATGAGGATGAGCTGTTGGTGGCGAGCATGTGATTGTTTGATGGTCCGGGGTTGGTGGGTGTGTGGGGTTATATGAGGTTATGGTGATTAAACATTAGTTGAAGAATAGTTTGTCTACATTTAATCAATTCAAAATGACTCGGAAGGCAAATTCATGATTTTGGAAATTAAAAGACCTACCATGGCTATTACATGGACATTTTTCATATGACCTATTGAAGTTTTGAGTAGAGTAGTTGTTGTCCTATTGAACTCATCGATGATCAGCTTGAGTTGTAGTTGGCATTGTTTACCTTAATCTTGACCATTTAAGTTTTTAGGATACCTCATTATGCCACACTTTTGTCAGACGTGGATTTGATCAGAACAACTTTGTGCCAATGGTATGGTAGAAGTTTTGCCCCAATTCCTTTTTTTTTTTTTGATAACTAGGTGTCCGGGCCAGCTTTTGCGCACCTCGACTAATCCTGGGAGACCAATCCCACCGTTCACTAGCGGGGGCCCCATTTAAAGCCAGAGTAGAGCTCTGTATGGACTGGCTCCAAAGGAGTTGATAGCACCTATGAGGTTTCGAACCTGAGATCTCAGGAGGAAGTAAACTCATAAGTCCCAAGTCTTGACCACTAGGCCAACCCCTTGGGGTTTTTTGCCCCAATTCCTACCTTACCTGTGCTACTTGCTATGAATTTATTGTTCCATACATACAGTTACAGTTTGGGTCGCTGAAAAGATCATAGTCTTCATCAAACACGACACTCATTTTGGTCCATAAGTTGAATTTTGTGTTTGGTAACCTTAACTAAAAAGATTAATTTTAAAGTTCACGAGTTATGTAAGTTTGGAGTTAGCGTGAGGGTTGAGCCTACATTTTCCGATAGAGAAAGTCTTGATTTTTTTCGACAGCAACAGATTAGAATTCTCCGAAATTGGCCGTTAGAATTTCCCTTCAACCCGGGACCTGTTCTTTATATGGAAGACTCAGAGAATACGAAATGTTTGGTTTACATGCTTCCTGTTAAATGGCATATATTGAAAGCATGTCCATTAGATAACAAGTTCTTTAACTTTTGCATCGAAAGGCATTCCAAGAAACAATGGGACAGAATTAACTTATCTATCAACTTTGATTTTGAGTGGCCAGAATCACTTGCTGATGCAAAGAGGAAAAAGAAAATGGTGGTGATTGTCGTTGTTGTGGTATGTACAGTTTTGGGGATGATTATCTCAGCTACGATTGGCTATTACATTTGTCAGTTAAGGAAGGCAAAAATTAAAGGTAAATCAGCTCTACATTTCCGTTACTTTTAATTGCTTGATCTAACACTGCAACTCTTGCACCTAACTCATATTTGGCTATAGCTTTGTCTTATTGGGAAAACAAAGGCCGAAAGTGCTTTTGAGGACCTTCTTACGATTTTGCTACCCTGATCCTAATCACTGGGTACATGGAACCTAGGAAGTGCTACTCGAGCTTCATTGGGTTTCATTTCTTTGTACAAATCTTTATCTATGTTTTTTTTGGCTGAAAATTCCCATCGTAAAGTGCTGCACTTGGATGTGCGTTTGCATTATCTCAATACTTGTTTGTTGAGACATAAAGCTTTATTATTTTCTTTTTCTGACTAACAAATTTCCTATGCAACAGCCGGACAGGAAAACATTTTCTTCAAAGAGGCTAATGAAGAAAGTCAAGATAATGATTTTGATGTACCTTTTTTTGATCTGGGTACCATTTTCTCTGCGACTGACAAATTCTCTTCCGGAAAAAAGCTAGGGCAAGGTGGTTTTGGCTCTGTTTATGAGGTAAGGTCCTTTTATGGTAGATTTCCAGCTGAAGAATAATGTAGATGAAATGGGTCGAGATGGTTTTTGCTATATTTATATATTTTTTGTCATCCATTTTTCCTTCTCGTTTAGTATCCTGGGCACCTTCCAACCTTCCTTTTCTCCATCATCCTCCATTATTGCTAAGGCTTTGCATATGATTTCATAGGGTGAATTGCCCAATGGTCAAGAAATAGCAGTGAAGAGGCTCTCACAGAGTTCTGGACAAGGCCTCAAGGAGTTTAGGAATGAAGTTAGTTTGATTGCAAAACTCCAACACCGTAACCTTGTTAGGCTCCTAGGATGCTGCATTCAAGGAGAAGAAAGGATGCTTATTTATGAATTTCTGCCCAACAAAAGCTTGGACAACTTCATATTCGGTCTGCCAACCTTTACTTATCTACCTACACATTTGGCTGTATTGCTATCTATTAGTGAAGTGTACTAAGGTGCAGTAAGGAGAAAATGAATGTTTCCTTGTTTTGTTCCTATGAAAAACATGAGGTCGAAAAAAGATAAAATCGAAAAGGTTGGGTTGGAGACTGGGAAAAGAAAAGAGAAACTCAAAAAGAAAAGAAGTAATGTCATTTGAAGAAAACTAGAAAAATTACACCATCAATTATCTGAAGAAGTTTGGAAATGTCCACCATAAATCATTTAAATTCAATCATTTTTCTTAAAAAATCGACCCTCAAGCATATTGCTATCTGAATGATGTTTTTCATATTGTATCATATTGGTTTAGTTTTGATTTTTGCGATAGAGTTACTTTGTGTCTTCATATAATTTTTTCCCCTATTCTTGCACAAACCCTTTTGGACTATAAATGCTTCCCACTGGCTAAACTCTAAACCCGTCAATCATCAGTTCGGAAGACAAATTAAACTATCTTAAAATCTGAATTTTCCTTATTTACTTCTTGGTTTTCTCCTTCACCCCGAATATGTATCGCGAAGTTTTTGAGTTTTCCTCTTCCTTCTAGTAGGAGAGAATATATTGAAATAATTTTTTTGCCTTCTCATTTGCTTATCCTTTTATTTTATATTTTTTTTATCACCTCATAATATTAACGCCAGCCAAATCTTGTGTGATGGAGGTGTTGATTAAGAAAAAAAAAGTTTTAATTGGACTTGGTTATTGTTGTACCCAGATCAACCGAGAAGAAAACTGCTGCCGTGGAAAAAGCGCTTCAACATCATTGCCGGAATTGCGCGTGGACTACTTTATCTGCATGAAGACTCGAGATTGAGAATCATTCATAGGGATCTTAAAGCAAGTAATGTCTTACTAGACAATGAGATGACCCCCAAAATTTCCGACTTTGGAATAGCAAGAATATTCGGAGGAGAGCAAACAGAGGAAAAGACCAAGAGAGTAATGGGAACATAGTAGGTGATCTTAGCATACATTCCCGAAACATTGATTTGCATTTATAAGGAAAAATGTTCAACTTTCTCTTGGTCCAAATTCCATCCCGATCGGAGGTCTGTAGATCTCTCATCCTGAGAGTTCTTTGAAAAGTTATGTCTACAAAGAATTGTGATTTCGTGGATGAAATAGCTCTTGATCTTGAATCAATTGTATTTTGGCTTTGGGAGAGTATCTAAAGTGTGAACCAATGATCTGTTCATGGGACTTGATGTTTCCAAATGTTTATGCTTTTGGTGGAATATTTCTTAGTTTTGCTGATTTTGAAAACGTGTTTTTGTCTTGCAGTGGTTATATATCTCCGGAATATGCGATGAGTGGTCAATTTTCTGTGAAGTCAGATGTGTTTAGTTTTGGTGTTTTAGTATTGGAGATAATAAGTGGCAAGAAGAATTGGGGATTTCATCACCCTGATCATGATCTCAACCTTATTGGGCACGTAAGTATACGAGTATAGTATCGAATGGTAGTGATCTCCTTGTATAACCAGAATTTCTATGATTAAAATTTAGCATGCTACTACTGAGACGCTGGATTTGAATTGGTCTAGGCATGGAAACTGTGGAATGAGGAGAGTCCTCTGGAACTAATAGATGAAGTTTTGAAGGAGTCATTTTCAGCAAATGAAGTGGTAAGATGCATGCAAGTGGGCCTTCTATGTGTACAGCAACGTACAGATGACAGGCCAACAATGTCGTCTGTCGTTTTTATGCTCAGTAATGAAAGTGCAGCACTACCCCAACCGAAAGAACCTGGTTTTTCAGTGGAAAGCTTTTCCTTAAAAATTGAATCCGCGTCAGCTGGACAAACTTCTAGCACTGGTAATGACATTACCATCACAGCATTGGCTGGACGATAGAAGGATTAATGCATTCAAGAACTTCTACATTATGTGAGTTTACAATTTCCTATTGTACGAGTGTTGTACAGCCTGTAGGATTTCAAGCAATTTTATGACATAGTAGATAATAGCCCCCTTGTATAGATTCAGTGTGACAGAATACTATAATGCTGCAAATAGGTTAGCTTAGCTCATGGTAAGAATTTTGGGTCTGTTGGAGCCTTGGAAGTACATTTTTTAAATTAATTAAACTCCTTTCGGAGTGGTTCTATATATAAGTCCTTATCTTTTTTGTGCTTTCTAGTTTCTGCTACTTGCTTCTTCTAATTATCCTGGATGCTTTTTGCTTCAAGACACACAATGCCAATGTTTGTTACTAGACGTCAGGAAGAAATAGAACTTATGAGTTTCTGGTAAAAAATGGTTTGAGGTTAATTTTTCCAGTGTCAGGACTGAAGCATGTGGAAAAGTCTCTCTTTCTTGGTTGTATTCGAAAGAGCAACTTTTACCATGCACACAAAGAAGGGCGAAGCACGAAAATAGATTTCAAGATTTTAGGCACCTCAAGAGCACAAGTGCGTGCGGAGGCAGAGTCAGGATTTACTGTCAGTGGATTCAACTACCTCGAGCCATATCTGGTTTGTTTTTCCAACTTTGATATTAAAATATTAATATCAATCTATTAATGTAAACATTCTAGATTGCAATAAAAATTATAACTACTAGAGGGGTATTTTCCAACAGAAAGTGGTCAAGTGACCTCGCTTGCCACCACATACCTCCATGCCTGAGCCACCTGCTCACTAATGGCTCACTAACACACACATACACATGTCTTCATAAAATTACAAATAGAGAGAGTCAGAGAGGATCGATTATGTCTGCTAGCTCTGCATTTTGCCAAGTTACCCCATGCATTAGTAAAGGGCTTAAACACTAATGTAAAAGATAAGAGTGAAAGGTTCTTGCAATGGCCCAAAAAGTCAAATAAAAATATGAACCCATTTATTTCATCAACTGCCTCAGTTACATTCGTAATCTTGTACGATATAAGTTCATCCCTGTTAGTTATGGACAAACTAACTAAAGTCCTTACGTTTCAAATTCAGAGGTTGTGTAACAGATAGTGGTGGCGTTTCAACTGGTGGCTCTTGTTGGTTGGTTGGTAATGTGTACATCTTCAGTAACAAGAAGATAGCAATTCATATCCCTTAATGTTATTGCCATTTTGGCAGATGAAAATCTACCCTTTTAGATTTATACATGTCTCTTTGTAATTTTGAATTAGATTGTGAAAATGCAAGCAAGAGATTTCCGTAATCTGCTCATTAATGGAATTACTACCTACATGACTTGAATGATCTGGGCATAAGGAAAAAGATATTTGTGCAGGAAATCAAACCATTAATTCTATTCAAGTTGGTTTGAGATTTCAACCTATTAGAGGTTTGTAGCTAATATACAACTATAAATACATACCCAGGGCAATGTAGGTCGATATTCATCAACCCATGAATTTGACGTTAGAAATGCTTTGGGTCTGACACAATCTGGATGACTCCTGCATCTTTTGTATTACCATGCCACGGCAGAATTAATCAATACTCTCAGAATTAATCAATACCCCCAAACAATAATACCGTACCAATGGAAATGTAAGAAGGTTGGCGCTGGGAATGCTAAAAAGTTGACACTTCTCAAATTTGAACTTAAATGCCTAAAACTTTTTTACCAAGAATAAAACTTATGTATTAAAGTTATATGAACCAGGATGCTTTATGTTTTAGCTACCATTCATCCTTTTCCTTGAAGATAAAATTGATGCATATGAAGTGTAACTGAAAGTTTTATCAGTTTACCTATTATACGTCCTAATGTTACTTCTTTTGGACAATTTTGACACTTGCTAGCACATTTTAGAAAATTGGAAATCTGTAGCACAATCGCGATATGGTTTACCAAAGTAATTCATCTATATTAAGAAAGAAGCAATGGTTGTTTCAGGGTGCTATCATTTGAATTAAAATGGGAAGCCTCAATTAGTGGTCTTCCGTGCATCATTTGCATGAGGGGTCCCATAATGACCTTTTGTAGCCTTAGGGCATGGTTGAATTGCAGATTAATTTTGGTGAGAATTTGAAAATTGGGGAATATGGACGGAGATAGAGAAGACTTGCGGGGTCCACGGGGAAGCATTAAGATCACATGAACGATGGGAAATTAATTATACGAAATGTGCTATTGTGGTTTGAAGGGAGAACGGCTACTTTGCCGTTGTGGTGAAAAGGGAAGATAATCTGGTGGGGGACTGGCTAATCTCACCTTAGCATTCGTTAATCCCTACATGGAGAACTAATTGAGGGAGTAGTGACGGCCAATGGCTGTACCCCCAACTAATCCTGCATAACAAACTGCTGACAAACTGGTCCGAGGGAGCACGTGGGGTCTCACATGTTCTTCATTCCCTAATCCCCTCTTTTTTATCATACCACCAAACGAGCCCTCTACTCAATGCCTATATTCACACTAAATCTTACACGTGGTCCTAATCAGTGACTAACTCTTCATAAGTGGCACTCATCATCTATTTATACTGGCCACGCTAGAAAAGTTAACCCTGCCTCTCTAATTCGCCTTTTTAAAATCTCTGCTTCTCTCCATTTCACTAACATCAACACCTGAGAAAACACAGACATCCATCAACATCAAGACGGAATCTTCATTGGCGATCCAAAATGGGGTTTCTGTCTCCTTTATTTACAGTGTATTGGATCAACATATCTGTGGTCTTTGCTGCAACAGACACCTTGAGACCATACCAGAGACTCAAAGATGGCCAAACACTAGTGTCTGGCAACCAGGAATTTGAACTGGGATTCTTTGGCCCCCCTAACCAAACTAACATCAGGTACTTGGGGATTTGGTACAAAGACGTAACACCCCTTACGGTGGTCTGGGTTGCCAACAGAACAAAGCCAATAAAGAATTTGGATGCATCACTTATGTTGGACTTCAATGGAGGTCTTGCAATTCAAGATCGTAGGCATAACCTGGTTTTTCTCTCCACGCCTTCAAAAACTGCATGCGAACCCATACTGCAAATCTTGAATTCAGGTAATCTTGTTGTTAGAGATGATTGTAATGGGTATATATGGGAAAGCTTTGATTATCCAAGTGATACGTTGTTGCCTGGAATGATGATTGGTTGGGACTGTAAAACTGGTCGAAATCGGGTGATCACATCTTGGAAAAATAGTGATGACCCACAATCTGGTGATTTTTCATTTGGATTGGACACACCTAGATTACCCCAACTCGTATTAGAAAGGAGTTCAATCAGGGAATCTAGGTGGGGTCCATGGGATGGGGCACGGTTCAGTGGTACTTATGCCCTCTGGACTAATCCAGTTTTCCAGCCGGTGTTTTTGACCAATTCTGATGGTGTTCACTTCACATATAATGCCCTAAACAAGTCAATTCTTGTCAGGCTTGTGGTAACCCCATTGGGTAAGGTCCAGTTTCTGACATGGAAGAATTATTCCAAAGAATGGGTTCCAATTGTTACCCTTAATAAGGACAGTTGTGATGCTTATGGATCCTGTGGACCTTATGGAATTTGCTATGTTGGCGAACTAAATTGTGAGTGCTTGAAAGGGTTCACGTTTAATTTATCTGGGGGTTGGACGGATTGGACTGCTGGATGTAAGCGGAACTTTGAGCTGACATGTGATAGTGATGGGTTTGTAGAGTTCAAGGGATTGAAGTTGCCAGATAATGGAACTGTATGGGCAAATCTGGGGTACAATGAATGTGAGAAGAACTGCTTACAGGAATGCAGTTGTATGGCTTATACTTATTTAGATGTTTATGCCAATGGTACCAGTGCCTGTGTTGTCTGGTTGAACGATCTGTTTGATATGCAAAATTTTCCTCATGGTGGCGGTGATCTTCGTATACGTATGGCGCGAGCTGAATTAGGTATGCATCGTTGATTAATACCATTATCCTTGTGTTTTTCCTTGGATTTGCTGCTTTATGAGTTTTATTGTACGCTTAATGCTAACTAATGGCATCTGATATAGCTGGATTGCGTATCCCTGAAAGAGTGAAAACATGCATGAATAAAAATGAAGGGTAGTGATAATGCCAAAACTGTTTTTTATTGTGCCAAAACTCTAATGCATAAAAAGCATGTACATTGCACATAAGTACAACCATTTTATGCATTGGAGTTTTGGCACAATCAAAAATAGTTTTGGCATTAACACTTGCCGAAATGAAATGCATGTATCCTACTGGGAAAAAATCAAAGCTCTTATGAATTGTTGAATTTTGTTGGGTTGGTTTATCTAGAGCTGTTTATTTATTGTATGGCAGAATGAAGAAAATCATTGGATGGTGGCACGTGGAAAGATTTGGGGGCAACAGATGACTTTACATCTGAAAATGCCAAGCTTAGAAACCGTTATGATGAACTTAACTGACCGTTTTTACGAACTTAACCAAATTTTTGGATGTAACAGAAAGCTTTTGAAAACTGTTTCTAACGAACTCAACCATAATCTTTGATTTAATGAAGAGAATCTACGATGAACTTCAAATCACGTAGCTAATATGGACACGGGTGTAGGTATTAGATAATTTGGATCCATCTACCCTCCAAGTGTTTGAATCAGAGAAATTTGACTTAATTCATAAGGTTGTTGATTACTTTTTGTCGTATGAAAATAAATCAAGTGTTATACTACATAACGGTATGACAAGTAATCTTCACCTAACTTTATTGCCATGGATGGACATTAGGGTTTCAAAATCTTCTTGAAGTAAAATTCCAAATGATCATTTTGCCTATGCCGATGGTTGTCGGAGTCACCTCTTGGAAGAGTTTGGCCACCATGTGCACCTCTTAAATTAAGACATCCAATCCGGTAGGTTTTTTTTTTTTGCTTTGTGTTTTTTGGGTAGTATCTGTTTGAGAGGTGTGTTTCCTAAAATTAATATGTTTCGTGTGTTAACATTTCTAGGCTTGAACAAATCAATCTTTTAATTTCTTGACCCATATCCTGAAACAATGGACTAGGATCCCTTTTGACCTGAATTAATTCATGTGTTGTGGCAGTAGAAATTTTTTTAACTTACTTTTTATGGTCTTTCTTCTATTGCCGGAAGTGTATATCACGTGCCAACAAGCAACCTCAATATGCATAATTTTGTTATTATGCAATCTGTTCAGTTCATGGTTACCTGGATCTTATTGTAGATTAACAAATACCCACGAACAGTGATTAATTGTTTTTACTTGTTTTGTTTGCAGAGTTGATTGCTTCCGCCCAGCTGGAAAAAAACCAGAATCTGTTCAGCATCATAATTTCATCAACTGCAGCTGGGATGGTTTTGCTGGGTTTCCTTGTGGCATGGTGTGTGTTTACAGGGAGGCAAGGTAAAACAGTTCCTATGTCAACCACCAATGTTTTCAATCCCTCGCCCCCTCTCCTTTTATTGTTTTTATTCTGCTTAATTTAGCTGCAGCGACTGTCTTGGATTAATGAAAATATATTGTCCTTTGTCTTCTACCAAGTTTTCTGATATATGTATATCTAGTTCATTTATGAGCTATTGCCCGGAAAACGTTGGTAATATGAAGCTGTAACGACTCGCCATCACCTTGCACAATATTGTCCGCCTTGGCCGCCCAAGCTCCAAGGACTTCCCAATAGGGTCACCCATCCCAGGATTGCTCCCAGAGCGAGTACGCTAAACTGCGAAGTTCTAATGAACTTTGACATCTGCACGGCTTTAAAAGGCCTTGTGTAAGTTAGGGCATGATCTATTCTCTTATATCATAGAACTCCATTGCATCTAGGTGGGTCATGGGCTGGCACATTCTCCCCACCTTATGATGCAGTCCTTGTTTCATATTAGCCCAACAATACTTCCCCCGGGAGTTATAGCACTTAGTTCCAACTCCGGGATTCAAGAGGTGGCTCCTACCCCGTAGTCCGGGGTTATGGTCTGATATCAATTGTAACGATCCGCCCCCGCCTTGCGCAATATTGTCCGCTTGGCCCCCAAGCTCCATGGACTTCCCAGTATGGTCACCCATCCCAGGATTGCTCCCAAGGCGAGCAAGCTTAACTGCGAAGTTCAAATGAGCTTTGACGCCCGCACGGCTTTAAAAGGCCTTGTGCAAGTTAGGGCATGATCTATTCTCTTATATCACAGAACTCCGTTGCATCCAGGTGGGTCATGGGTTGTCACAGAAGCTTTTTTAAGGTCATGGCTAGAATATTCAGTTTCTTCATTCGGGATGGTTTCACAAAGCTTGTGGAACCCTACTTGGCCATAGATTGAACCTTAACAATTAGGTGAATTGAATTCTTCTTCTCTTAATTAAGTAGGTCGCCCACTTGCCGCCTTAGGAAGGGAAAGTTAGTCAACTTTCTAACTTTCCCTTACTGCATTTGAATGGATTGGAAGTCTATTCCAGATTTTTATTGTGCCCGTTTCAACTGATTTGCACTCATTATCATTCTTCAGCACAAGTGTTCACAACAACGGTTACCTGAGTATTGTGTTATTGACTAACAGATGAAGTAAGATGAGTGTTACTTCATAAGACTCACTTCTACCGTTCTACGGCCTTGTTCTAAAAGTTATAAAAAGTCTTAAGCATTTTCTTTGGTATATTGCTTTATTTTCGATTTAGAAAAGGTTTACAAGATGTCGTAGGGTAGTTTATGCGTATTGTAAGAGTTTTGTGCATAGTTCATTGTTAATAGGAGTCTTTTTTCGACAAGGACATGATATAGGGGTTAATCATGGAAATAGGACATAAACTAACTCTTTAATGCCAAGAGGACGAATCACCCACACATTCTAAAAATGCCCCCACTAGCCCATCAAAGTGCCTAAACCCCCAAACCTAATAAAAGTGCCTAATCCTAAACCTTAGGGTACCCTATGAGAGTGCCTAAAATCCTAGGGTACCTTATGAAAGTGCCTAAACCCCTAAAACCCTATAATTGGAAAGTGCACCCTAAACCTAAACTCTAGGGTACCCTATGAAAGTGCCTAAACCTAAATCCTAGGGTACCCTATGAACTATGAAAGTGCCTAAAACCCTAGGGTACGCTATGAAAGTGCCTAAACCACTGAAATACTATAATTTGAAAGTGCACCCTAAGTGCCTAAAACCACTATACCCTACCCCAAAAAGCCTAAACCCATTAAAATTAAACCCTAAAATTGAACCCACTCCCAAAATTGAAGAGAAATAAATCAATTTTGCCTCACCCCATCAATTTAATACCCAGCATGAGAGAGGAGAGAGAGAAATTGGGTTTAACATTATTAATAACGTACAAAAGATGAGGGAGAGAGGACTTCAGCTTTGAGCTTTGACCCATTTCCCACGATTCGAGTCAATTTGAGTTAGGTACCGTCAGATGTGTGCAGGGGTTGCTTTTTCGTTTGGTCACACATTTCTCCTCCGCATGCGCACAGTATTTCATTAAGGGTATTTTTGTCTAATATTGTCCTTAAGCCCTCAAAAAATTCTCATCAATGTATTGGAGACCTTAAAATAAGTTAGGCTAGACAAAAACCCATTAAAGGCCTCAAACTTGGCCTTTTGGACAATTGTCCGTTGTTAATATACGAATAACACAAATTGTTTTTTGGTGTATGCCTAACTAATCATGTCAGAACGGATCACATGCCCTTATCCGAGTTCTGATATGGGATACCTTGCACATTTATTAGTGTTAACGTGGCTTCCTAGTGTGCTACAAGTAGTTGTGTTCTCTCTCTTATTTTCTTATGAATTTCCTTTGTCGCAGGTCCAGAGAACTGCGAATTGAATTCATCAGTTCATTCCAATGGGAGCCAAGAGGAAAATCAGGAATTCAGACTATATGATATTCGCATCATTTCCGCTGCAACTAACAACTTCTCTATTGATAATAAGATTGGACAAGGTGGTTTTGGTCCTGTCTACAAGGTAACAAATTTCTTATTTTACTTTAATGCTTCGAGACTTGTTATCACTGATCAGTTATTGCTGATTTTCTGTCTGATGAATTGGCAGGGTGTGTTACCCGCTGGGGACGAGGTTGCAGTGAAGAGGCTATCTAGGACTTCGAGACAAGGACATGAACAGTTTGAAAACGAATCCAGTTTGATCGCGAGACTTCAGCACCGGAACCTTATCAAGTTGTTCGGATGCTGTGTTCACGAGGATGAAAGAATGCTCATCTATGAGTACTTGCATAATAAAAGCCTGGACAACTTCATATTTGGTGTGGAATCTATCCTTGATACTGTTCTTTACATGCCTTTCAAGAATCATAATTTCTTTTCGGTATTTTTTTGGTTAGCTAGGATACGGAAATATATTGGGAACATTTCCAAAACATTGCCTAACCGTAATGGGCCTAATGGCAATATTAAAAGAATTTGGGATGCACGAAAACATTGCTCTATATATATCACTACTCGCTGTCAAAACAAGTCAATGTTTCGTTATTTTTCTTAGTGTTTCAACATAGTTTCAGTGCGTTTTGGTTATGTTTCGGTGGGGCTACAGGAATCTAGAGTTCCACTATTGTTTTGTTTCGTTTCACTTTGGTACAGAAAGTAAATATTTTGGCGATTTCTACGGCACCAAAATCGATTTTGTTCCTTGACGCCTTCATTTGTTATACCTAGATAAATGGGTGTTTTGATTGGACTTTGGTTCTTTTCATTCAGACGAAGCAAGGAAACGACTCTTATCTTGGGCTAAGCGCTTTGACATTATTGTCGGGGTAGCCAAGGGACTGGTTTATCTCCACGACGACTCGGGGTTGAGAATAGTCCACCGTGATCTCAAAGCGGGCAACATCTTATTGGATGGTGAGATGAATCCCAAAATATCAGATTTCGGTCTAGCAAAGATTTTGGGAGAGGAAAACCAGCCGCAGGTAGAGAACATGAGAGTGCATGGAACACAGTAAGTACTCATAGCAGATATCAGGGCCCGTTTCATTTGCATTGCTAATTGCTTATTTTGAACAATTAAGGAATTCCAGAATAAGTAAAATAGTTTAGCTACTAATTGCTGCTTATTTGCATTATCTTGGAGGCAGTTTCTAAACAGACTTATTTGCTTATGGTATATTTCTAAGCCATATGCATGTGAGCCAAACAGACGCCAAACAGGCATTTCTTTGTATTAAATTACAATGTTCTTGTCTTGGAATGCAGCGGTTACATTTCTCCAGAGTATACAATGCACGGGCAATTTTCAACAAAGTCCGATGTGTTTAGCTTCGGTGTTCTGGTTTTGGAAATAATAACTGGACAGAAAAATTGGCAATTTCATCACCCTGATGACTATGATTTGACCCTTCTAGGACACGTGAGTTACCAAACGAAAGTACACTCTTTAACCTACATTTTTAATATGCTAGATATTCATTTGATATTTTGGGTAAGCTGAATTGAGATTGATTCAGGTGTGGAACCTGTGGAGGGAAGGGAAGGCACTGGAAATTGTAGATTCATCACTGGGATTTGAAGATTCGTTTTCTGTGACAGAAATGCTGAGGTGTATCAATGTGGGACTCTTGTGCGCGCAGAATGATCCAGAATACAGGCCCACAATGGCGACAGTGATTCGTATGCTGGCGAACGAAAGCATAGTGTTGCCTGAACCAAAGGAACCAGGTTTCTATCCGGGAACTGCTTCGGTTGGGATTCGTCCTGTTAGTGTCAATGAGCTAACTTGCACAACCTTAAGTGCAAGATAGACAGAGAAAGCCTATTTGGTGGTTGTTTTCAGAATCAATTTTGCACATCACTTGAGATGACTTGTTTTGTTACCACAACTTCAAACGCTCATCGTTTGATGGCTCATTCATTTTTCAGTAGAGAAAGTTATTAGGAAACAAAAATGCTATGCGCAATGAAGCTTACACCGAACCATACACAGAATGTGAGTGTTTTTTAAAAATGTTTTCAAAACACGAGTTCATGTTCACATTACTCACATTCTGTGTATGGTTCGCTGTAAGCTTCCTTGTGCATAGCATTTCTGATATGGAAAACATGTTGTCAATGATTTTTCCCTCGAAAAATGGTTCTATCCAGAAGTATCCTCAGAAAACAAGTTTCTTTAAGTACTTTGCAAAACTGATTGTGCAAACTACTACCAAAAAGGAATACAACTACTACCAAGTAAGAATATAACTCACACAAACTATACAGATAAATGATTTCCAAAATAAAGAGGTAGGTAGGAATTTCTGGCAATCTTAATGTCATCCGGGAATTGGCCCGAATTGAATATGAGCCTCCGTAACTTCGAAACCTTAAACTGTTAAACTTATACAGCCCCAGGGAACAGTTTCTTGTGATATTGTAATAGATATTTGCATGAAAGATTCTGTAAGGTTTAATATGGTACATCGTTTAACCTTTGTCATGATAGTAGAATTTTGCATCAGCTTAATGGTGAACTAGATTGATTGAGCTAATAATTGTGTGCGCGCACACACGCCACAGGGATTTGGACGCAATATACCCTGTGGTGACCCCAATAGGACCCGTTCCGAGCTCAAAAAAGTGATCTGAACAATAGTATGTTATTTTGCCTTCTAAAATGCTACTGAGCTTCCAATAAAGGAGTAAAAGAGAGCTCTAAATTCTGGACTTAAATTTGATAAATGTTACTGTACTATGTGCCAAATGCTATTATCATGTGGAAACTTTCGTGGAGTACTTGCTAGATCCGGGGATCCTGTAGTGCGGTGCTGTACTACAGCCCTGTAGTGCGGCACCCGAGCCGTTGATCTCGGTAGTCAACAGCTCGAATTTCATCTCGGCAATGGACGGCTCGGATCGTACAAGTGCCGAGATGAAATCCGACCTGTTGATTGCGCGATCAACGGCTCGCATGCCGCACTACAACCCTACAAGATCCCCAATTCCGTATATGCTAGTACATTGAAAGTGGTTTGTAGTTATATTTCTTGCTTCCGTATATGTGTTTCTCTCGGGTATTGAAACTCTGTTTGTCGGAACACTATAACAAGCACTTCACCATCATCGTATTGAGATTCAGATTCTCAGACGCACTCGAAATGTTCTGTGATTTCAATCAAGGGGCCGAGGTATGCATACTCGCAACTCCATTCACACTTGTACAGTTTTCCGTTAAATGGGAAAACAATATTTCATTTCAAACGAATACTATCACATAACACTTATTTCGTCACAAAATAAATATTTGCTTTTATGATAAACGTTGACCTTCGTCTCAAAATGGGGTTTGTTGAGCTATTTACCAATATTACATCAGGATCATTTAAAGATCCATGGGATGAATTGGCTCATTTATTGTGCACTTGATTCTTGTAATCTCTGATGATTAAGATGACAATATCACAATAAAAACCAAAAATTTGGAAGGGTAGTTAATAGGTCCGTCCATTTATTGGTTGACTTGTAACGCCCCTGATTTTGGGAACGTTATATTTATTATAGAAATAATAAATAAGATTTTACAACAAGTTTCCACCTTGGAAATTACATAATTTTCCCTGCTATTACATTTATTCAAAACAGGTCCA
>JAXBDA010006031.1:0-22081 GCA_036023075.1 Gaultheria prostrata | reverse complement strand
ATTACCAAATTACCCTTACTTCAAGAGTCACCTTTTCCATATGAAGGGCAATTTGGTAATTTCAGGTTGAATAAAGACAAAAAGGGAGTGTGTGGGGATAAAAGGGGGGTGTGGAAATCATTTCCCATAAATAATTAATGAGAGTTTAGGCCCTACGACGTGCCCTATAGAAAATGCCTTACAAAATTTCCGAATCTCCCTACACCCGTAGCCGTTTTGCTGCTCTGAAGCAAAAACGGCTACGTTTGTTTTGCTTCCAACCAACCTCCCGGCCCTCACTCCTTTCATCACTGTTTGGATTCCCTTGCTTAATCCTAGGAAATCACTCTGTTCAATACCGGTTGTCCTGCCAATGAGCTTGTAGCTCAGTTGGCACGGCTCACTGCCTTCCTCAGTGGAGGTGTGAGTTCGAGCCCCATGAGGGGCGGTGGGTGGATTTGTGGTCCTTGGGCTATGGAAAGCCTCTGGACCCCCTGTGGACTAATACACTAACCCCCTGTGGATTTTTAATTGAGCTTTTGTTTTTATACACTTTTTTCGACTTGAACCTAAGTAAGCTCGGTCAGCCAAAAACTTATAAAACAAACTTGGACGTTATAAAACAAAAGCTCATTAACATGCGTTTGCAGTTCCAATCTTAGTATTGGAGTAATTTGCAACCACCCTCACAAAATTGAATCGTAAGGTGAAGGATGACTTTTGGGGTGTGCCACTAACTTGATTTTTTTTTTGCTTTTTGGCTTTTTTATGTGAAAGCTCGTAATACACGTTGGCTTTTTGTGATTTTTTATGTGATGTATTGTGAGGGGATGACCTGTCTCGAAAAGCGCTGATAGGGCTAAATCGACCACAAGGTCAGCTCGTCCTCATTAAGCCCAACTCGGTATGAAAAGCTCGGGCAGAGGAGGAAAACCGTGGAAAGCTCAGTAAGCGTCCCCAGGGACTGGGGAGTGAAGGGACACCGCCGAGACCATTTGGAACAACTCGGCAGTAGAAGAGCAGCTCGGACTGCTAGACCTGAACTAGGAGGAGGGCGAGGATAGCTCGCCCATACATCTCAGATAGGGGAGACAATCCCAAGGGGTCTAGAAGTACGATAGAGATTCAACCTCTTCCCTCACAATATCATGATAAAGCCCGCAAAGTCCGATGGCTTATCTGTAAGACTCCTAAAGGTATTGGAAGTCCCATTCTGTTCAGGAATGTGAGGCTTCCAATCAGCTAAAGGCGTTAATAAGATAAACATTGGTGAAAGTTCAAGTCCTACAAGGACTCAATCACTCCGTTAGCCTATAAAAATGATTCCAAATAATCCAGCAAAGGTACGTTGTTCCAGTCATCCATACTTGAACAATACTCAACTCTATCACACGAAAGACTGATTTAGGCATCGGAGGCTGGTTGGCTAACACCACACCGGTGTCCTTAGTTTAACTCTGTTTTGCAGGTGCCTCGTCGGGCTGCACCGAAAATTGCGTCATCAAGCGCAATAAGCTGGCTTTTGGTTTTTTGAGTTAGTTGTTTACAAGCATTCGTCCAGCATGATGAACGAACAATTGGTTTTACTTGTCTCTTAGTAAAAATGTTCAAATTTATATTTCATTTTCAAAAATTTGAAGAAAAAAAATTAGAGAACATCTCTTACGCTAATATAGAATTTTGAATTTGCTTCAAAACAAAATACAAAATTATGTTTTGCAATGACAACAAAAATACAAGATGGAAAAAGGGAATCAAACAATGTTGAGTATGAAATAAGTATTGGACAAATGGCTTTGCGCAAGTGTTGAGTAGGTTTTGGTAAAGTCTTAAGGACAAATGGTGTTGGAAAATAATTGTAGACACCCCAATTTTGATAACTTGTGCATCCCCGATGATGAAAAGAACACGGAAATATACCTCGGAACGGTCCCTTGGGTCAAATGGGTCAAAAAAGCCAAAACCCCAAAATCACCTGAACCGTACGGCTTTCTTCTTAGAACCGTACGACCCAAAAATCTCTTGACACCGTACGGTTTCCATAGCCACACCGTGCGGCACTGCCTTGCACACCGCACGGTGTCCTTGTCCCATCTCCCTGATTCCCGGGTTACCCAGCAGCTCAGTTCGTTCGCGTGACACGGCAAAAACCCATCATTTTGCGTACGAATCTCACCCATGGTAGAAACGTATGACACCCCTCTCCTATATAATCATGCTCCCGTCAAACGATTTCGGGTAGCTCGAGTTCACCCCGAAAAATTGCAGGAGAAAAACCTCCCAGAGGAACCCTTACCCCTTTGAAGCTCTACCATTACACTCTTGCTCTGCCTACCTATAAGCTCCATAAACATACAAAAGCTCTGTCCCACAAGCCTCAAAGGTCATAGACCCGTTTTCGGTTCAACCGGTTCCATTTCAAGATATACAGATTCATTTCCGAATCAACGTTTGCTTTCTTGAGGGGAGGGTTTTCGGGTTTAGGGTGGTTCTATACCTCCCCTGAGCCTAGCAAAACCAAATTTCCTCAACAAATTGTACAACCCGTCGGTTGTTCACGCCTCTAGAGTAATGCCGTAAACACATTCAATGTGTTTTATGACATTCAAATGATAGAGGTACATTCTAAAATCATTCAAAAGATTTTTGGTCGAAAATCAAGATTTTTGAATCAAGGAAACGTCCCATTTATCACTAGTCCGAGAACAAAGTTTTTGAAAAATATTTGACAGTGGCACCGCACGGCTTCGGAAATGGAATCACGCGGTGCAAATGTTAACACCGTACGGCATCAGGGGGAATCCCCTGTTTTGGCAAATCTGATGCTCTGTTTTCTGAAATGACTGAAACAGAGGTTGGGCGCCCAACCTTACCTTGAGTGCCCAAGGTCACCTTGGGCGCCCAAGGTCTGTAAGGTTTTTATTACACTGACCCCCCTCAGTTTTTGATTACTGCTATTACATCCCCCCATGTCATTTATTATTTCAATTAAGTATTTATTTGTGCTTTAAATATTTTGTCGCATTATTTGTTTGTTTAATACGTCGTTTTATTGCATTGTTTGACTCGTCATTGTTATTTATTTCTTTAGAATAATCATTTACTGTTTATGTGAATAAAAGTTTTTCAATAAAATCTTTTCATAAAAATCCCACAAATATTTAGTAAAGACCGGAAAATTCCGGGCACGCGGGGTGCATTTTTCAAAGAAAACCTTCCCCGCGGGTAACCTGACTCCCGAACCCAAAATCTCTATTTTTCGCAGACCAAACCCCTTTTTCAACGGCACAAAAAGAGTTATATTATTTTTCTAAACGGTTCCTCGGGTACCTAACATTTCCCAGAAATTAAACCCCGGGTGGCGACTCTAAATTTTCTTTTTCCCTTAAATTCGCCCTTTTCTTTTTTTTCAAACAAAAATCGTCGTGGGCCGCCGACCGTCCACAATAATGTTTTATTTTTTGTGATAAAACCAAAAATACGAATGCAATAAAATTAGAATGCAAAACCTGGAAAACCATGAAATCAAAATGACGATCAAGGCGAGTGTAACACTTTGTACTTAAGACAGATTCGTCTCCACTACGGTCCTTACGGTTTTCATGGACATCTATCTCCCAACACTACTTGATCGAACTCTCCACAGAAGCAGCACTACAATCGATGAGTCTGTTGAACCAAACTTGTTTCTATACTCTCTCCAATGAAAAAACTCCGACTCAATGAAAGTGTAGAAAAAACAACTCTTTAAAAATGAATGAAACTTGTCATATTTCCATTTGCTAAAATGGAAAACTCATAAAATCAAGTGGATGATTTTAGCAAATGAGAAAATCAGGTGCTAAAATCAACCCATTTTAGCAAAGGAAAGTGGGTTGATTTTAGCGCCTAGTTTCCTCATTTGCTAAAATCACCCACTTGATTTTATGAGTTTCCCATTTTAGCAAATAAGAAACTTAGCCTAACTGGTGACTCTACAAATAGTCACCAAGGAGAAGAGACACATCTGTTCACAAGAGGACACGTCCGTCCACAGCGAAGAGGTGTCATTAAAAAGATGCAACTCCAAATCAAATCAATTTTCATTCACATTTTAAATAAAATATTATACACAATAGTATATTTTTCCAACAAATGGTTCAGAACATCTGTGATTTAAAATCCAATAATTTATCATCACTTCTTTTGGATTTGGTTTCTTAATTTTCTAGAAGCTGCTAGTGCCAAGTGCCAACCACAAATCACGAGTTAATTATTTTTTAAAGTGCCGCCGAAAGTCACCTAACCACAGCCTAAAATTGTAACACGACAATCAAGTTTACAGCTCCCTACAAAATTTAATAAGTCAATGATTATGAAAGATCTGTCCTTATATTATAACCTGAAGCGTAAAAAATTAGTATAACATTGGTGGCTACGCATTGGGGTCAAAAAGCTTATGGTTAGTGCATGTTTGATGAGGATGTCCAAGTCCTTTTTTGTTTCATGACCTAAGTTGGTAAAAATAAATAAATTGGATGGGGAAAAAAATAAAAATCCTTGGTCCTTAGGCTTATTAGGGATAGAGGAAAAGAATTGCGTGCCGAAGAGAATTCTTTTTACAAGAGGGGGTTTTTACGATATTAATTCATCTTTTTGAATCATCCTTTTTTTTCAAAGGGTAAGTTTCTTGAATCATCTTTGTCTAAATATGAATCCAATATCCTTTATCCTCCTACGAAAGTAATGCATTGGAAAGAGTATTTGGTTTAGATTCCCTTATTCTGTATTCCTCCCTTATATGAAAAAATGTTGGTATCAGCAAATGACATTGGATAAAAATCAGATTTAAAATTGTATGTATAAAATAAAGTTCTGATACTTGTCAATTAAAAGAAAGGAAAAGAAAACATTGTATATAAAAATGAGGTTTGTGAATACATTGGAAACCAACTGGGTCTAGCTTAGTTGGCCACTCTTGTACACTTCTGGGAGGTCAAGGGGTCGAATCTTGCCGAAGATAATGATCGGTAGTTTCTCCCCTTATAGATGGGCTTATTTTTGGAGTTGGTCGAATTGTTGTACTTTATGTCCCAGACTCTCTCACACAATTGATGTAGTGTCCCCTGTGATTTTTTTTTTTTTTTGCCAGAAGAAAAAATCCATTAAACGAAAGATTGCCGGAGCAGATCACTATTACAACCTACAAAAATGAAAAAAAATCAGAGAAAATAAAGAACATAAAATACAGGAAATAACAAAGAATAGAAAATACAGAAAATAACAAAGAAGAAAGATCGCCCGAGTCTTCGCCGGAGTTGTCACGCCGTCGTTGCCGATGTCAGGAGTTTGAATCTGGAATCTCCAAATACAGATGTCCCTGTGATTTGTAATTTTTAATTCATACACAATATAAATGATCTCTCTTATCGATTGAAAAAAAGTATATATTGGAATTTTAAAATTTGTAATTCATACACAATATATTGGGATTGGAATTTAAAGTATCTATTGGAATTTGAAGTTCTTTCAACTGTTGAAACAGTTGGTCATAACCAACCAAGCCAATCTTTTTCAATTTTGAAAGATGTACATCAGTGAAAAGGTTAGCGGGGAGTTAGTGAGTTAATCCAGAAGGAGTTTAGAAGCTATTCATACCCCTAAACCTCAAACGCCTCTGCCGAGGTTCGAATCCTAGTCTCGCTTTTTTTTTTTTTGCTCAGAAAAGAAGAAATATATAGATAGAGAAAGGAGGAGAACAAAACTCAAGGGAGGGTCAAAAAGTTAATCCTAGTCTCGCTTGTGGGAAAATTTGGAGATAATTTCTAGGCTACATGCCCTTGGTTCATATTGCCCATCCCTTAGAACGCCTTAAAGTTGTGTTTGGATCAATATATAATTCGCGTGGGAATTCATTGATTGAAAAAAAAAATGATGAGGAAACTAAAAAATCTAAGTTGTTTATTTTCTGCACTATGTACTTACAAATTTGTCTACACATTCATCATTCAATAAGTCGAGCAATGACTCAGACCCTATTCCGCCAACTCAAAAAAACCAAAAAACCAGCTTATTCCTAAAATCGATGCAGTCACTCTCTCACAATACATCACATAAAAAGTCGTGGAAAGCCAAAAAATCAAAAAAACTCTCTTAGCAGAACACCCCTTCAATGTTCCAAGTAGTATTACAGTATTACACATCCTAGCTGCTAAAATAACCAAATTGTGAATTTTTTCAATTAAGCATTTTACCGATTAATTGTCGGCCTACACCTACCACAGAGTTGTTTATTGCTTAAAGCATAATCCACATGATAAAGCAATCTTTGCTTATTACTCTAGTCATGTCACTGAACATTATATATCAATTTTTGAACCCATAAACAAAGAAAAAAAAATCAGATAAAAAAAATTAAAAAACAAAGAAAATAATGAAAGTTGGCTTCAAAACCAGTTCTATAAACAAACACTCACTTTTATATACTTACAGTGAAATGAGGTACAAGTAGAGAGTATAATACAACTAAAACAACTTTGCTCCTTCACATAATAAACAAACCTCATGTGTGATGAAATGATGCAAGAAGAGTGAGATGGAACTTGCCCTTGTTTTCCCTCTCCACAAAACAATAATATTAAAAAAAAAAAAAAAAACCCTAAAGATTTCCTAAACCTAAATGTCTAGAAAAATAAACTAGTGCTAAGGTACCTGGCACTGGAATCTTTGTTGGATCATTCCAGCTTTGCAAGCCAAGCCTTTTCTCTCTCACAAAAAAAATACAAATGACAGAGTGGCTCTCTCTCTTTCTGACTAGCCTACACACATAAACTCATCATCCTCCTTTCCATTAAAGGTGGAGATGGTGACTAAAAACCCACAAAAATTTGGGAGTATTTGGACCCAAAAACCCAAATATAAAAGAATGAAAAATGACCAAAACAGTCATTTCAAGAACTTCCCTCTCCATCAAGGGAGACTTCTTTTCTTCAATGCTCTTAATTCCATCAGCATTTGCATTTGCATTTGATCAACAAGTCCATAATCTGCATTCAGAGGTACAATAGGGAAATGAGAGTACTACTACTTGATACAATGATATCACAATGGTTGAGCACACCATCTCTTGCAGAAACACAACCAAGAAATGAAACTACAACTACACACGAAAGCGCTAAATGTGTAGAACATTAACTTCTCAAGGGACTAATTAAACCAGAAGTCTAGAAACACAATTTTAAAACACAACTCTGGACACAACTGTATTTGGAGCCGTTGGATGTATGTTGACCCATGTGCATCTAACGGTTCTTGACACAGTTGTGTTCGAAGGTGTCGGTAGCATTGCTCCTAATTAAATTACCTACTCTCTTGTTTATGATCATGATTAAGCACAATTTTATTCACAGAAAGAATGAAGAAATGAAACTACATCTGACCAATAGAGTGTAAAATGGGTACAAAATTAACGTAAAAAGGATTAATCAAGTTACCTGCTCTCTCGTTTGGGATCATAGTTAAGGACAATTTCATTCACAGAAACACAATCAAGAAACAAAAATACAACTCAACACCAAAATGCGAAAATGGGTTCAATCTAAAAATCGGTGGATCAAAATACCTATTATCTTGTTTGTGGATAATGGTTGAGTACAACTTCACACTAGTGGAGGACCATCGCTCAAATTCTTCACGCGGTGCTCTACATTCCTCAAATCGCGAAGATGCTGCAAAATCTCTTGAAGAAGATCCATTCCCTTTTCCCCTTTCTTCATTGAGCTAATGCAATGCTTTAGAAACTCTCTGTCGGCCTCAAGTGCTTGTAGCCTCTCATATAGATGATCCACCTCCTCTTCAATCGCGGGACTCTTGTTTTCCAACTCAAATTTCTTGACAGAGGAAATGTCAAACATATCACAACCAAAACCATTCACATGTCCATTCTCTTCCATGACTTCACTTTCTGCAGTAATCGCGTCGAAAAGTGGAAGAAGTCTCTTCCCTTTCCCACCCATGAGTCTATTTCCCTCTTGATGGTGTTTCCCATTCATTTCCTTGTGAAATCCATTTCCAACCCCATTTACCTTTTCCCCACAAAAATCATGGTTTCCATTTTCTTTGTAAAATTCTTCAATAGGCTTTACATCCGCGAAATGATGTTCCTCCTCCTCCTCTTCTTCTTCTTCATCATCATCAAAAGTAAAAAGCTTCTCTTCCAAAACCTTAAGCTGCTCCAAGATAGACAACCTCTCCTCCTCAAAATTTGCCAAAGATTCCTCGAAATTCAAAACCGAATTGACCGGCGTGTTGTGGTTTCCATTTTCTTGCTCAAATCCATCTTCTTCCTTAGCTTCTTGATTCAAATCAATGGATAGACCATCACTATCCCCAGCATTACTAGAACAAGCAAATGAACTCTCACTCCTATTACAACTACTACCCTTACTTCTCCTCAACACCCTCATCTTTTCTTTGCTCTCATACTCCAAAACCCTCTTCCGATAAACTTCCAACTCTCTTTCTACCTCTTCCTTCTCCCTCTCTCTCTTCACCATGAGTTCATTCAATAGCTGCAAAGCTTCTTGATCGTACTCCGATTGCTCCTCCATCATCCTTTGGTACTGCAATGCTTCCATCTGCATTGCAGCCTTTTCTTCTTGTAGCCTATTTATCATTGCCATGGTTTGACTTGCAGCCACAGCTGAAGCACTCCTCTCTTCTTCTAGTTCCGCGTATAAAGCATGTAAGGCCTTTCTTTCGGCCTTTAAGGCCGATTTCAAGTGTTCAATGGCATTGACTCCCTCACCTCCTTCGAATTCGCTTATCACACTTCCATCTAAAGAATCTTCGGTTCCCGATTCTCTTTTCTCAAGCAATAGCAGCTTCTTGTGCAACTGGTTGAGGTTTTCGATTGAAGTGGGCGTATCGGGTACCCTATCTTCCTCAATCTCATTCAACTCTGAGCCTAATGAAGTTTGATTGTTCATCACATTGCCTTGCACCTCAACTGACATGATTTTCACATCTACTAACTCTTCCTCGACCTCAACTTCCTTGGAACCTAATTCAAGAAAGAAGAAACAAAATCAACAATGTAGAGGTTTAACGCAGGTAATTACAACAAGGCAAATTACTACTGTAAATGATACTATAATGGTGCTTTGGTGTTCAATTACCGCGAGTTCCAAAAGGGTTTGAGAGGCTTACCAAAGCTGATTGAAGGGTCATCATCTATGGTTGTGTATGGGGGAAGAATTTCCTGATTCTGAAACTCATCAGTGTGTTCAACATCAGGAATTTCTGTCCCTATTGAGACCTCTGCTTCAATTTCATTGACTGGCATTTGAAATGATTCTTCTGTAACTGCATAAATTTGCCAATTGAACAACATTATAAGCATGAATAATACCATATGACACCCCGAAAGTTGTGGTATTTCTTACCCAACCTAGGGCTCCGGATGGGGGTTTATAGCCCTGCTTGGCAGAATTTTAGTTACCCAAAAAAAAAAAAAAAAAAGACCTGAATGAAAAAAATGAAAATTTTGTAGAATCTGTATAGTAATTACCTGCTGGAACATCTGAGACAAAGATGTCAATATTTGAGGTTTGGGGCTCAACATGTTCATAAACCTCCCTCACTAAATCACATTCTTTAGGATGGAAAATAAGAGAATTCTCATCCTCTTCTATTTCCATGGATTCAACCACTGCAAATTTTGCTTCTTCATTGATCTCAAAGGCAGAGAGCTCTGCCTCGACCCGATGATCATCGCCGCCGGACTTGGAACAGAAATTCGCCTCCTGATTTTCATGATTTCCATCGCTGTCATCATCTTTTTCACCATCACTGTTCTTACTCTGACTATCCTCTGTTTCCGTATCTCCTGACTCAACCGGAATCAACCGATAACCGCCGTGTCCAACAAAGAACTCCAAATGCTGAGGCGGGATTTCAATTGAAGAATCTTGATCAAAACAAAATTGACTCATCTTCTCACCAGAAACAGAATTTTCTGCCACAGAAACAGAGCAACCCACCTCTGCCACATGTTTTTCCAAACCAAACTCTTCATTTCCCAAAGAGATTCTATTTTCCTCACCCTTTTCCTCTATCCCATTGTAATCTTTATAGTGTTCGATCACGAAAAATTCTTCGTTTCGGGCTTCTTCGATCTCTCTCAATTCATATTTAGGTACAGAAACAGAGCAATCCACCTCTGCCTCATCTTCTCTATCCACCCCATAATCCGATCGGCTTTGATCCAATTCATTTCCCTCCGATTGCGCGATCCGATCATCATCATCGCCCGGTTCTGTAATCAAATTACCATTCTGGGTATACTCCAAATCACTCAAAGAAGGCTTTAAAACTATATAAGGAGAGTGAAATCCCCTGTCCAAGCTCACACCACAACAAGGACACTTACAACCCACTCTCTCTTTTTCACTCTGAACCATTCCAAAATCTTTAATCCATGGGAAAAGAGTTAAAGTCTTTGAAATCCCATGGTAATTCGGTTGCGACGAGGAGCAGTCCTCGCACATATCTTGTGATTTAGCCAATGTCCGATGAGTAGAGCAGTAACCCAATTGGGAAATCTCCTTGGCATGGGTTTCACAGAGAAGATCTCTGTGTGAATTCTCGGATTTCGCCGAATCGAAGAAGTGGTCGACGCGAGAACAGGAGGGGCAGGGTGGTTTGAGGCCGAAGTAATCGGCGAATTTGATGATTAAGTAAGAAAAAAGAGAGTTGAGGAGGAGAAGGATTATTAGGATCCATTCGAGGACTGTGTAGGTGAGGATCAGAGTCAGTTTGTTTGTGTTTCTGTGCAACATGGTTGCGAATTTGTTTGCAGCCATTCTGTTGCTTCGTACATGCAGATAGAGAGAGAGATGAAAAATTGATTTCGTTCGATTGTGAAATCAGAAGAAGAAGAAACAGGGGATTGATTGATCAGAGAGAGAGAGAGAGAGAGAGAGGAAATGGGTTTTAATCAGATTCTCAGGAAGGACGGTTTGAATGGGGAGGGCAGGAAAAGAAGACTTGAAACTTTAGAAAAAGAATATCACAATCGGATTCACAAAATAAGAATGCTTTTTTCCTTTGATTTTTGGTATTTCTTTAAATCTTGGCAACGTTTCAACTTTCAAAGCAAACCATCTTCCCATTCAACGAATATTACTATTCAGTTCTTAAAAAAGGAAAAATAAAATAAAAATTAACAGTTGATTACTGCGTGGATACTGCTGTTTGAAACTGTCCCTCTTTTTGTTTACTAATTGTTGTCTTGAAATTTTCCTCTAAGAGTCCATTTGTTTTTTATATAAAAATAGCAGGTCGTTTGTTTGGACTTCGAAGGACTTGGCGATGAGATATCAAATTTAATTTCTCAAGACCGTGTTATTTTAATCATGTGCTCTATGTCTTGTACGAACGTGAAATTACAAATGTTACAAGGTAGGATTGCAGGATTGTATAAAATATAAAGTTTGTGATTGAATGACGGGAGTATTACTATAATTCTAACAAAAAAAATCACAATCAAATGGTAAGCATTAAATCTAAAAAAAAATTCTATATCCACTCGTATCCCTTGAATTTATTACTCCATTTTTTTATTTTTTATTTTAAATCTCTGAACAAACTGAGGAATGAAATCACAATAGGTGATAGGGTTAGCTTTCGATCCGACCACCTTTCCCTGGAGCATTTCCTCCGGTCATAAGTTTTGATAAACGACAGGACCCACAAAGCATAAAATGAGTAGGCGGGACCACACTCAAAGTAAGTTGTTGGGTCCCATTAAGAATTCTAGGTGCTGGAGCTCATCATTCATGTCTTCTTTTATTTATAGGAGTATTATATTTTTTTATTTTTTCAATTCTCTTTTTAATTCGTGGGTCAATGGAAAATGTCTATTTTTCCTATCAAGATCCAATTTATCAAAGTTGAATTGCACACTTTGTAAGACTATTTTTTTTGCTTATTTTCTTTTAACTTTGATTTATATGAACACAAACTAAGGAGTGTTTTGACCTAAGTAGTAAATTAAACTTTTTACTTTTTGGTGTTTAAAAAGCTTGTACTCATTCCTCTAAATACTAGTATTTAATTTCCACACACAAAAGATTTCCTAAGACACTTATATATGAAGTATGAATTTCTTATATAGAGTGTGGGAGCCCATTTGAGATATGAAATTCTTGAAATGGTATTATACAGATTGTTAGTTTTGGATTTTGGATATTTGACTGGAAATGTGAGAATCTAATCTCTCAATTGTATTTAGAAAAATAGATTTTAGATAACAACAACGACAAATAGGGAGAGAAGAGCTTTTTGCCTTATTATTTTTCTAACTTTGATTAACATAAAGTTCTTTAGAATGTATTATACACATATCTTCAAAACACTACTCCTGTTGCAAATTGAATTGTGCACAAATTTTCTGAACACTCTACATATTCATAATACTCCCCCCGTCCCTTTTATAGTGTAGACATTTTCATTTTGGGATGTCCCTTAATAAGTGTGTGTTTTGAAAAGTTAGTGGGTACATTTTCTATTTTGCCCTTAAAAGTAGATTCATTTTTGAAAAGTTAGTGGATATTATTATATTGATAATGGTAAGTAGTGGAAAATAAATGTAAACGTTGTAAAAGTTGATGAAAGAGAAAATAAGTTGGAATTACGAGGCAACACACTTAAAAAAGGACGGAGGGAATACATTATAGCCATAATTTAAAATTCCAAAAATATAAAAAAATAAAAAAAAATTTAAAAAGAAGAAGGAGAAGAAGAAGAGAAGACTCTTAAACATCCCCGGTTGGTCTACAAAGTCTCATATGTAGAATCGAGCTTTAGTTTTTTTCAATTTCTTTGAGATAATAGACAATTAAATAAGGGGACTCTCACATTAGTATTTCTTTGTCTCTCTCTCTCTCACCCATCTATTTCAAATTACCAAATAAATTCCTTCTTAGTTAATCCTTCATTAATTAATTCTCCTTACAGTAACATATCTACATTTCATTCATCCTTCTTTTTTATACCCTCAAAAAATCTTATCCGCCCGTGATACGTGGAAAAAAAATTGTTCACCCCACCAAAAGAGGGTAAACAAAACCCTCAATTTGATTAGTTGAAATGCTGTGGGGTCCACCAAAAATAGTGTGGATCTCACCACAAAGTGATGTTATGCTTATCAAAAAATGTATTGATTCCGTAGACCTAACACTATTCCAACCTATCAGAGTGAAAGTTTTGTTCACCCTCTTTGATGAGGGGTGAACAAATTTTTTTCCGACGGTATGTTTGAGTAGTCCATTGAAATTAAGGTAGAAAAGATGGGATTGGAGGGAGAAGAGAAAGGAGAGTACAAGAAATCAAAGAAAATCAATTGAGAAACAACAGCTCATTCAAGCCACGGTGGTCAGGGTGTTGAAACTTGAATACTCTAAATGATTCCATTTTGGCTCCTTGTGTAATTTAATGGCATTGTGGAGTTGAATTCTTTTGGTTGCTCTTTCCCTTTTTAGGCAGTACAACGCATGCATCGTATTCTCATACTGTAATACAATTTCAAGAATTTCAAGAAACAAAAGAAAGAAAAAGAAAAGAAAGCATGCCTGATATTCTGATAATCTGCCATACCTAATGAGTCACTGTTTTTTTTTTTTCCCCCTCTTTCTTTGGATGGGCTTTTTTTACAGTTAGGGGTTGTCTTGGTATTTGTGAATTTTCATTAATTCGTGTTTTATTTCTTTTGGTTTGAGCTTTATAATTTTTGGGTTTTGTACCATCTCAAAACACTATCTTGAATTTGATTTTGGTCTATTTTGCGTTACGTACATAAGCTCATTTTTAAGTGGTGATTGGCTCATGCTAATCTTTCAGTGATGAAATCTTTTGTAAATGCCTTGGGGCTATTTTGGAATGAAATTTATGTTGATAAAAACAATGAGTCGCCGTTAGGCAGTGATAAAATCTTTTATAAGTGTCATTGGGGCTATTTTGGAATGAAATTTCTATTGATAAAAACAGAGTCACCATTAGGTGGGGCTAGCTCAGTCTCATATAGGTGTTGGCTATACATTTCCTAGGCCTCATACATCTTCATAATGTATTCTCTGCCAGCAACTTCGCTTCCCTTCTTAATCATCGCTTTACTCTTTTGCTCATAATCCTCGTTCTCATGAACTTTAGTAGTACATGACGCTTTCGAAAGACACTTTCACCTTAAGAGCATCTCCAGTCATACCATCATTTCTTCATTTTGAAGAATGCAACCAATCTTCATTTCCCTCCTTCATTTTGGAGAATCAATTTTGGTTCTTCATATATGAAGAACCAATGAAGAACATCCTTTTTGCACTATTCATTTAATTTAATTTAAAATGTGTTTATCTTTTAAATTCTTGATCAAAATTTCTATAAAAATTGTACCAATAAAAAGATATTAAAAATACGTTTAAATGAGATCAATATCCAATATATTCAAAAACAAAAAATTTATAGCATAAAATTTGAATATTTTTTTATAACTACCAACATTGAATTCAATGCACCACCTCCCCCTCTGTGAATATACAACGTCTATTCAATTCAATGTAGAATACAAGAGTTCACTTAAATTTCCACACGAACAAGTAATTGAAAATAAATCTGAAAGTGGGGTATTAGGTTTTTGGACAGAAATGAACATGAAGCTTTGGAGGGAATTTTTTGGTCCGTGGGTTTTGGGAGGGGATTTTGGTGGGAATTTTGGGAGGGGAAGTTGGAGGGAAAGCTTTGCAGGGAAATAGAGGGGGAAATGAATAATTGGATTCAAATTCACCTTTTTAATACAAAAACATTATTTTGGTTCAAATTGAAGAATGTGGTTGGAGATGCTCTAAGATCCATTCCATCTCTAACGAAAAGAGGTGTGAAATATGTAGGAAAATATTTTTGGTATGAAATATTTTTTTGTGTTGTGAATGTAAATGTAAATTGACTCAATTCGGAGTCACGTCTTTTGTGTGGCACCTGTTTGTCGTGGACAGACACCTCTTTGGTGAACAGAGGTGTCCTTTCTCCTCGTGACTATTCGTAGAGTCACAAAGTAGTCTATATAAATATAATATATGGCATATCCTTCATTCATTTCAGTTGTTGATTTTCAAATACTTTCATGGAGTCCGAGTCCATTTATACGAGAAAATACGAACACGAGATGGTTCATCAAGGGGGGTTCCGATCTAATAGTGCTGGGAAACAGCATCCAATGCAAACCATAACCATCGTAGCGGGGATGAATTATGTCTTAATTATAGAGTTCAAAACTCACCTTGATCACTAGCATTTGTTTTCATAGATTTTCAGGTTTTGAAGTTTTAATTTTATTGCATTCGTATTTTTGGTTTCAGAACAAAAAGTATACATATTTTCTAACAAAATACGCTTATTCTTTGTATTTGAATTTTAGAGTTTTCTAATTTAAACAACAGAGCCGGCCCTGAGCTAAAGCGAGCGTTGCTGCCGATTTAGGCCCCCAAAAAACTATGAATTTCAAGGGCCCCTATATTTTAGTACCCCTCGGTATCTTTTGTAATAAAAAAATATATACATCATTTTAGGGTTGTTTATCATTGAAGAATAGTAGTATTTGTTTTTGGAATGTAATTTACCTACTTACATTTACTTATTAAGATTTTGAAAAAGACCTCCTTTTGATTTTCGCTTTAAGCCTCCAAAAAGTTAGGGCCGGCTCTGTTAAACAAGAAAATAAAAAAATAAAGTTGGTCGCTCTTATGCAGCTTTTGTGCTGCTAAGTGACTTCTAAGTTATTGGCATGCATGTAATCCAGTACGTAAACGTTGCTGTCCTGTTGGCGTTGTGATTAATTAGGATGGAGTCTCCATCACTGCGAGTTAAACAATTGCTATCTCTCAATTTGTTTTTTTTTTTTTCTCTTTAAAATGGAAAGGCAACAACACCATATACTACAATGGATAATTGAGGGTAAAGTGAGTTGAACCTAAGATTAGATCAATGTGGAATAAGTATCCATTTGGACTAGCTCGCAAGCTGGGATGAAGCGAGGGGTGGCCGGGATTGCCGCCTCAACCCTCAATTTCTAATAACTACTAGAATACCGCGAAGATTTTTGAGAATTTTCATATATATATATATATAGAGTAGTTTTTGAACATTTCTCTTATCTTCTCTCTATTTTACGGGTATTCCTCAATAAAACATGGCATGACACTCAATTTATTCACACGTCATATAATTATTTCGATCACAATTATGTATAAGTTTAATTGTCACTTCTATATGAAATTATTTTTCTATATAAGTTAGCCTTTATTTCCTTACATTATTAATGTTGGTCACCTCGAAATTCGATTCCTAGCCAGATTGCAAGTTCATCTTTAAATTTTGCTGAAATTTGAATAATAATTGCAAAAGTGATATCTTAAGCTCCGGTTACTACTGGTTTCCATGGTCAACATGATTAATTTCACCAGTACTCCTTTAGACCATAACTTTTAAAATTAAATAAGTGTCACACACAAAACCTTGTCTTAACTAATGTTTTCAGAAAAACCTCACTTTTTGGGTTTTTCTCCCTTTGAAAATGCTTTTGCTTTCACATGGATTGTAAAGAATCCAGAATATGTTTCAACCTTGCCCTTCCCAGGAATAAACTATATAGGCAGGTAGATACATTGCTTTATGTTAGGTTTTTTTTTTTTTTTTGCCATTCGAGATACTTCAGTGGGGGATTAGTTGGGTAGTTAGTGAGTTAGTCCACAGGGGGTTTAGAAGTTATCCATAGCCCTAAACCCCAAACGCCTCTGTCGAGGCTCGAACCCTGGTCTCCTTTGTAGGAGAACCAGGAGGTAACCGCTAGACTATAAGCCCTTGGTTTGCTTTATATTAGTTAATTAGCTGCCAAAGTAACACATTACATCCTTTAAAATTAAATTTGGGTGCTACATTTGGTTGGCCAGCATAAAGATTTTCCATAAAAAAGTGTTTGTGACCAAAATTTGCACCTTTTTGCTGGAATTTGAAATCTACTATCAGCCTTCTGTTCAAGATAACATTTATTCAACCCTGATAGTAAAAAACATCAGAATTCGTACAACATAAGAAGTTTCACAAATTTTTTTATTTACATTTTTGTCAAGTGGGACCCGCATGAATTATCATTGTGCAAATTAACTCACCACAACTTACTAAGTAAAATTAACTTAGTAAAATTAAATTGTTAATTTGTTTAGAGTATTTCCAATGAAAATTTGTGTCGTCGTGTTTGGCTTACAAAAATGGTGGAGAGAAAAAGTTAGAAAGAAAGGAGAATACTATTGCGCATATTTCTTCCGCTACTTAATTAAGCAAGAAATAACAACTTATAAGAAATGCTCGAATATCAATGGGTGATAAAAAAATAAAATGAACATGCAAAACATAAGTTTTCCTTCCTTTCGATCTCTTATAAACTCTTCGCCACTATATTTTTCCACTGTATCCTCCTCCGGAGACTTATAAAAGAGAGACCAAATTTTTTTGATGTTTGGTCAAATGCCACATTTTGCCAATTTTGCCCTCCGATTGGAAATTGCCCTGTTGGTTTTCTTGTAATTCTGCCACAATGCTATGCCCTTTTGGTCTTTTGGCTATGTATGGCTAAATTACGCATTTGAGTCCCTAGAGTTTTGTTGGTTATGCATTTGAGTCCCTAAAATCTGAATTAAAATACACGGACATAAAACTCATGCTAGGCACGAGACCTTGAACCTAGTGCAGATTAAAGAGAGAAGAGTAATTCGCATTGTGAATTTCTCGCTAGACCAGCAAAGTTTCAATTTTTTTTTTAATTTACCATTTATTCAAACTATAAGGAAAATAGGGGATCAATTATAAGGGAACAGGAAAAGTCGAACTCAAGCATCACATGTAGTAAGATAGTACCCCATCCTGATTTCATCTTTTGATCTATTATGATTAATAAATAAATAAAAATCGCCGTTCAAAAAGAACAAAAGATATTACCCCAATCTCTTAGCCATACTAATTTTTCATTTACTAGCTATGGATGAGCATGTTTGGTAAGATTTGTAAAAGTTTCCCTAAACTCCATTTTTGAATATAATATGAGATTCACGGAAAAATCACATCTATACACTCGCTGATTAGAGCGGCTCCGATGGACCTTATAAACTCACACACGCAGAAATTTTCCCACCTTGTGAAGTAGTTTCTCATGCATATGGCCACGAGAAGCTCATTTTTTCAATTTTGAGCTGTCTTGTGGAACATTAACAGGGTACCTAAATAGACCATTCTCAAATTTTGTGTGGAAAAGGTGAGAAAAGTAAAACCAGTGGGGGCAGATTATGAAACCATGTTTAAGGTTTAAAACAAGATTTATGTCCATATCCTCTTTCTTTGATGCAACTTTAAATCAAATTACCCATGAAAAGTGGATTACATGTTATTTTTCTTTACTTTACTTTACCACCAAAACCTTTGGAATTTTTGACTCAAGGACAATCATACACTTACCCCCAAAAGGCATATATGTGAGTTGTATGCACAAATATAATGAGTGGACCAAAGATTAAGAATTGATCATAGGCAGTGTTTAGGCAATAAACTCAAAATTGTGTGCCCTGCTTTGTTAGATGGACACTTGGGTGCGGTTGCTTATGGGGCTGAAGTCATGATGTTAACTAGCCATATGACCATATTCCTTTAAATAATTTGATTATGTGATTTTAAGTAGAGCTTAAAATTACAAAATCACACCAGACTCCTTCAAAAAAAAAAATATTGTCTTTACGATATCAAAGGCCAAAGAAACTTAGTGATGACCCAAAATTATTTGAACTGGGGTGGCACGCGCTCCCCAACCCCATTTGGTGGTTCCGCTGCTTAGTTCTTATCTCTAGAGACTAGAGGTTTTTTTTTTTTTTTTGAAAGGATCCCTATCTAGAGGTAAGTTATATTACACCCCAAGTTTTTATGATATGCGGATCCAACAAAAATTCAAATTTTAAATACGGGCCGAAGATATGTTCAGTGAAAAAATAGGTGCCAAATAGCTCCTTATTTGTGTGTGTATGTATATATTGAACATTTGTGTGACATATTCAATCTTGACAACTTAAAGCAAATGATGACATACATTGGTAGTACATTACCATCCAATTTCAATGTTATCAAGTAGATGGAGGACCCAATTGGTATGATATACGCAGTTCGCGTGGACACAAAGACATCATTCAAATGGAAGTAATTATTGACAAAGTATTTGGCTTAATCTTTTGTTCAAAATAATCACACTCTGGACCCTATGCTTATCACCATTGATAACCCCAAAACTTAATTTTCAGTATTTATGGGCATTAAATTTTTTTATTTTTTTTGCCATTCGATATACATCGATTAGTGGGGGTTAGCGGGGGAGTTAGTAAGTTAGTGCAAATGGGATATAGAAGCTATCCGTAGCCCTAAATCTCAAACGCCTTTTTCGAGACTCGAACCCTGGTCTCGCTTGTGGGCATTAATTGATTGGGGAAAAAGTTAAGACCTTTGACCTTTTTCTCATTTGTGCATGAGAGGATCAGGGGTTGTTTGGTGGAATCAATTAAGTCTCAACCAAATGAACCAAATCTTTTGCAGAAATGTCTAAATCTTTAGACCGTGCCATGCATGTTTCAATAGACAGTTGGGATAAGTCTTGGTTATGGTTGAACTGTCCTAGTCTTTCATGACTCTTTCCATGTTACTTTTCCTGGAGACTGTTGGGTTGGTATAGCTAGCACCAGGACTGCAAACGAGCTTAATCTTAGAATCATAGAATGTTTAGGTTCGTTCGTTAAGATTTTAAATAAACTAGTCAAGCTCAATGAAATTTTTATGCATGAGTCAAACTTGAGCCGAGCTTGTTTGGATTTGAGTCGAACTCGAATTTGTTCACGAACCTTAACGATTACAAAATAGTAGTAGATATTTTTGCAATCATACAGTTTTAAACCTTCAAATAATTTTTTTTTATTTTGAACATAAATAAGATCATACATGTATAAAATTATATAAAAACAAACTAAAATTTGAGTTTATAGTACTTTTAACAGCTAATGTATGTATAAATTATAAAATTGTCATTATGTACACGTAAAAACTTATACATATTCAAGGTTATATGTGAAATTCTTATAAGATATACATATATATTCCAAGTTCGCGAGCCTAATCGAACCGGACACTATCAACTCAAGTTCATCTCATTTATTAAACAAGCATAACATTTAGGTTTAGGTTCGGTTCGTTTGGTTCCCGATCGAACTCGAACGAGCCCTTTACCGAATCGAGTCTCGAACATTTCACGAATGACTTGGTTCATTTACGGCCCTAGCTAACACCGAATGATCTGAAAACCATAGTGGTGGACCTCCAAGAAACCTCACACCCTACGATTTTTTAGTAAGGTTCCTTTAATGTCTTATGTGAATAGGACTGATCATTTCTCTTCTCTTCTATCAATTATGATCAACCAAGTCTTACTGGTATTTAGTCAACTTGAATTTTTGCATGAAACTTGCAAAATAAACGATACAGATGGTAAAATGAGAATCTGGAGAGTCCTATTTTGGTAATGTGAGGAATCTTCACACAAGAGAATATTGAATTTTGTATTATGGGGCAATATTAAGTTATTGGAGTCTAAAAAGTTCGTTTCCAAGTTTTGTATTAGTGAGACTATTTGTTCACTTAGCTTCGGCCATTCTTTACTAAACTAACTAAATTTGATGATTCCCATATGTTGTTTTCTTTTTCCCTTTTGTTAACCTCTTCTAGTTTCGGAGTAATAAAATGAGAAAACGAATAAGAAAAAGAAAAAGAAAAAGAGAGAATCATCTCAACTTGGGTGCCCCATTGTAATGATGGTGATTTCAGAGCGTTTGGAGACATGTTTTCTTTTTAAACCGAAAATATGCTTTATATAACTTGAATAACATAAGAAGAGGGGTAAATTGGTAAATGTCCAATCGGAACTAATTAGTGACGCCAACGCCTCTCCACCTATCGCTAAGTAGTCTGGCGGGAGGGGAATAAGTCATCCGGACTGATAGTAGTATATCTCCCTCCACGTACATCTCTCGCGAACACTGAAATGAGAGAGAGATGGATGACTAGTCTGCTCATAACTAACGAATAGGCCGCAGTTATAAAATATCCTCAGTGCCTGCCCATTACCAAAACTAGCAGGTAGCAACCAAGATGCTTCTTTAATTACTTGTGATTTGGAAAAAGAATTGATTTGTAATAATCTCATTCATGTCAGTGAAAGTTAGGGATGAAAACGGTACGGTCCGGTCCGGTTTGGGGGTATTTTTGAAAGGTTTGGAAGGTTTTGAAACCGGGACTGGACCAAATAACGCCGGTTCGGTTCTTGTCGGTTTCATCCGGTTCCAGTTCGGTTCCGTCAGTTTTCCGGTTTGGTCAGACGAGGGAGAGAGAGATGCAGATTGAAACAAAGTTAGCAAAATTAACTTCACAATCACAGAAAAAGAGAATTTTTTTGTAAAAATTCTAAATTATTCTACACTGGTATTACAAAGGTTTTGTGAACAAATAAAAATAGGTGAAAGTTGGGTATTCACAAACCAGATGAAGATTTTTCAGATCCAAACATGCACTACTAAATCCCCAGGGCTGTTGTGGTGGTGGCGGCGGCTGTGCAGATCCATGGCTGTTGTGGTGGCGGTGGCGGCTATGCACATGAAGATTAATAGTTGAATCGACCTTTGGGGTGAGAGGGAGAGAGAGAGGGGTCGCCGCCATCGATCTTGGGGGTGAGAGGGAGGTGGTGGCGACGGCAGCTGTGCAGGGTAAGGAAATAGAGACGAAGAGATGATAGAGAGAAATGTTAGGGTTAGAATAATAGAATCAGATCTGGACAAAAGGAAATGTTTACATATATATATATATATATATATATATATGAAAAACTTCTAATAAGGACCCCTTATTGAAGTTACCATAAGGACCTCCCATTTCCGGATCAAATTTTGACGATCCGAACCGCTCAATGTTTTTAAAACGTGTTTTTAAGGGCCCTCCA
>JAXBDA010006030.1:0-22086 GCA_036023075.1 Gaultheria prostrata | reverse complement strand
GTTTCTCCCGTGCTTTCTTAAATACATCAAGGGGCAGACGCGGGCTTCCACCCCCTCCCCCCCTTTTCCCCCCTTCTCTCCCCCCCCCCCCCCCCCCCCTCTCTCTCTCTCCAGTCTTCCCCACCCTCATCACTGCTGAAAAATCACAGAGAGGCAGAAAGAGAGAATGGAGAGGCTTATCCACTCCAATTCTCTCTAAAATCCTCTACTCATCACCTACCTCAACTCGGCAGAATCGCCACTATAAGACTCAGTCTTTTGCACGCACCGAGTTAAGGCGGGTCACCTCGCTTTTCCACAAACATGACGAAATACTTGCATCTTTGTTTTTTTGGTAAATTGATGGGCAAGCGAATTAAAAGTGGAGCATTCTTTGCCTCCAACTCTTTCTCTTGGGATGCTGGATCAATCCAAAAGAAATACTTGCATCTCTGTTTTTATGCTCTGTTTTCTTGCTCTTGTATGTTATATATACACATTGGGTTTCTCTAAGGGAATTGGAGGGAAACAACAAAGGGTTTGGCGCCATTTTGTGGACTGGGAGAAGGGAGGGAGTGGAATGGCCATTGTGCCCTTGGATTAGGTTTAAGATAGTCATGTGACAGGCACATGGCTGATTTTCCATCCAATTTTCTAACATAAGTTAGGAATTGGACTGAATAGGATAAAATTGGGTAGTTTGAGGACGAGATGAGTGATTTTGGTAGTTCGAGGACGACATAGAAAAATGGTGGATAGTTTGAGGGTTATAAGTAAAATTCACTCTTTTGGGGGGATTACTAACGGGGCTTATGAGGCATGGGCTTGACGCAGGGTGGGTTTGGACGGGAAGATGGTGACAAAATGGGGCCGGCTTGGAAGAATCCCCTCAGATTACCACAGAAAATGGCCCGACATACCAGACCAAGTGCATGTCTTCTCCGCCTTGACGCTGGAACAAGTAGAAATGGAAGTGGCAATTCAAATTTCTAATTTGAGGTACTTGATAAACATTTTGTATTTATTGGCGATTTTCTTTTGTTTTCAATTCAAGAGCACGTAAAACCAAGTTCAAGACCCTTGACCCCACTCTCTTTGATTTCTCGCTTCGACATTTGCTAGTTTACTGCCAAATTTTACTATTTTAACAAACCCACAAAATTTGTAAATTGTCCCAATTTACTTCAAATGCACAGAAACAGCAAGATTTCTCCTTTTTTTTTTTTTCAAGAGTCGATTGTATTACAAACTAGGTATGAGGCAGCGTGCTTTGCACGAGGTTAACATTTGTTGTGTTTGCCCGTTGGCAGAAATTAAGTATACAAAACATCCTTAACCCCCATTGTTGAAAAGTGGCACGTGCATGAGCGTCTCAGATACAAGCTTATAATATCTCCGCTCCAGTTCATGCATTTTCCTTTCTTTACCTTGGGAAATTACGCCAAAAGTTTCTGAGATATTCAATCAGCAAAAGAAAAATCGTGTGGTAATCTTCCAATAGTTCATACCCATAACTTCTCCCCCAGAATTTCGAGCTATAACCGCAAACACCGCAGCCCCATCGAATGGAGGGAGAGCTCCATCGCAGTTGAATTTTCAGGACCCAGTAGTAGGACGTTCCAAGAGGTAGCATAAGTTTGAAGTAAATACTTTGTAGGGACAATTACCACCAACCACCAAGTCCACTTTTGAAATACACGCAACAAATCGAATGCAAATGTAAAGGCAGAACTTGCATTACTCGTGTCATTCAAAGGTTGAACACTTTCACATGCCAATGATTGGCTAAACACTTACACAACGTGGCAATGTGGCAAATCTAAGTCCATAACATGTATCCCTCTAATACACTCACTCACAAGTAAGACACGACATCACAGGAGTGCTGTAATTATTTAGCATTAGAATGTGTCATGTGTCATGCGATATGAAAAACTTACAACCTGAGACCTACCCAATTACAAAATAATGTTATACTTTTAGAAAGCCTAACAACTTGAATTCACTTTAGATATGAATCAACTCTCCTAATAGAAAAACTGAAACCAACTATGAACAAAAGGACTTCCAGCACCTAAATGAGGAAGGACAAATGAGAAATTACCTCACATCTCTCATTTTAAAATCAGTTTCCTTTTCTCCAAATTTATTTCTCTTTCGCGATCACAATCAGGCCTCCTCAGTGACCTCGACGTCTCATGCTTACTCATCTTTCACCTTCTCCTTCTCGCTCTTCCTCACTCTGTCCATTCCTTGAGTCCATCACTTCTCTCGTTGTCTCTGTCCTTCTCCTATCCGTCTCTTTTTTCATTCGATCACCTAAAAAAAAAAAAAATTGAATCAGTTGGTGAAAGCAAAAAATAGAGAGGGATTTCAAGGTGCTGCACACATATTTATCATTGATTTGAGGCATTTTAAGAATGCTACAACAGCATAATAAATGAGACATTTGCAGAAAACTTACTTGTGTGACAACCAAGAGAAAAATATTCTTTCTTACAAGCAATACCAATATATGTTTACTTAATGGCGTTGTATAACTCTACAAACTACAAGCAATAGCATCATTCAAGATTTAGAAAATATACAGGCTAATATTTGACTTACTCTCTAGTCAAAGTCCAGGTGTATAAGTTTACTCACTTGCAAAGCTAAATATATAGCAACACCGAAGAATCACAAGCAAACAATTAGGCACATACAATTAGCGAATTCTTGCTTTAGGAGTTATCAACAAAGAGGCGAGGTCGGTGTTCATTCTATTTGATGGCAATAACCGCATCACCAACTCGAAATACATCTTTAGAAAATAAATAGCGTAGTTCTTTATCACCTCTATCACTACCAATTCTTGAGCTGGAGACATGAAGTTTATAAGCCTTTATCCCTTCAAGTTTATTGTTAAACCTCAGTGCTGACAGCAAATGATACTTCCTTCAAAGAGTTCTAATTTATCACAAACTGGACACGATTGAAGAAAAGCCCGCATATGTCAGATATTTGGCATTTAGAGAGAAGTATAGGTTCTATTTAACGTTAGGGCTCTTGGTACAGCTAGCTTTTTGGCCTTTTGTTCTACCTCTAATTTGTATCTGGTAGCCCCTTTATGCCTTTTCAATATAATCAGTACTTGTGAATAATAAAAATTAACAAAGATTCGATCCATAGGTATAGAAATGGCCCTAGATGCTAACATGATTGGACATTCAAATACCGCTATCGAATGATTCAAATCTATCACGCATAATGGGTGAATGAACAAACAAACACCTCAGTTCGTAGACAGCCAAAAGGAATTTTCAATAACATTGAATTTCGTTCCAAATTGGCAATTCTTCAAACACCAAGCTTGCTGCCAAAAGTGATTTTCAATAAAATGGAAATTCGTTCCAAATCGGCAATTCGTCGAGCATCTAGCGAGCAAGCTTGATTTAAGATTTTTCCCCCAAAAAGAAGCTTGATTTAAGATACAAAACTGATGAATCGATTTCAACCAAGACAACCCGAAAACCTGAATAGATCTGAACCCATATAGCCATAATAATTAAAAATAAACCCTGTAAATAAACCCTAAATCTATAACTCAAGCCCACATAAAGAATTTTAAAAAAAAAACTCGAAAGCCCAAGCATTAATGTTTCCGTCGATCACTGATGCCGGGAAATGCTTAGAATCAGACCCTTCAATTCTCGATGCACTACCCATAATAAGAAAAATCAAAAGAGAAAACAAACCTGTAATGAAAGGGGATTGTTGAAGGCTTTTGGCTTAGCACCCACCAATCTCAGCTCTCTCTGATGTCGTCGCTGGGCAAAGGAGAGAGAGTGAGACAGAGACAGAGACAGAGACAGATAACAAATATCCTCGCTTTCTATGCTAGGAAAGAGGGACGATGGAGTGTAAACGCGTGAAAATGAGCAACGCCATGAGAAAGTACCTACCCATCCTCGCGAAAACAAACAGAATAGAATAGGAAGTTGGGACATGGAGGGACTTTTCAGTACGGTCTGGGAAGCTGGTATGGTAATTGGGCTCAAAACCCATAAATGACCACAGAGCCCAACACCAAAATCATTAATTACCAAGTATCAGCATTTTCAGATCATATTCCACGAAATGTCTGAGCAGACTTTTCATGACTTTGGGAATTGACTATCCAAGTCTTCGTCTTCCTCACCCACCCTCAAAATGTTTCAACTTTTTTCTTCAGCAATCTCCTTCTCTATGACCATTCACAAAATCTCTCACTAGTTCCAATTCACATAAAAAAACACAAACAAATGTTTCCTTATCTACTCTCAATTGCACTCCCTCTCTACTTCTTCCTCCATCAAACTACTTCAACTTTACCCATCAACTCCCCTAGTCTTTATTCCCAACAGCTTGATCACATTGCCGTTAACTCCGGCTCCTCTGCCAACTCAATTGCAGAAGATACCCGGCGATGGACCGGAGATACCGGTTCCAATTACGTCACTTCATTACATGGTTCAAAGAGCAAATTAATCAGCTCAAAAGCCACTGACCAAGTCCTTCCCAATGATCCAATCCCTTACGCGACCGCCCGGCTCTCCCGTTGGTCATTCACATATACATTCCGTGTCACACCAGGTCAGAAACTTATTCGTCTCCATTTCTATCCAGCTTCGTACCAGGGTGGTTTCAAAAGGTCTAAAGCCTTTTTTACTGTGAAAGCTGGTCCTTATACCCTTCTTAGCAACTTTAGTGCTTCCCTTACTGTTGATGCCTTGGGCTTACGATATCTTGTTAAAGAGTATTGCGTGAACGTGGAAGAAGATCAACCGTTGATCTTAACGTTCTCCCCATCACAAAGTGGTAATTCTGATGAGGTATATGCTTTTGTCAATGGGATTGAAATCATCTCAATACCGGCTGCACTTTATCATAGTCGTGAGGGTACCCCAGCCTCACAGATTATTGGGAAGAGTTATCGTTTTACTGTAGATAAGAGCATTGCTCTAGAGAAGGTACACCGGTTAAACGTTGGAGGAAGCTCCATTTCGTCCATAGAAGATACGGGTATGTTTCGGGAATGGTATGAGGACTCGAATTATCTGTTGGAAAAATCAACTGTCAAGCCAGCTAGTACCACAATTCGAATCAAATACACGAGCATACCACCATACACTGCTCCTCAGAAAGTTTACCAAACATCTTGGTCACTGGTTTCAGACAAGCAAGCAGACAAGACCGAATTCAATTTTACATGGAGGTTGCCTGTGGATTTGGGATTTCGGTACCTGCTTAGGTTACATTTCTGTGAGCTTGAATATGAGATAAAAGAGAGTGGCCGGATGGAATTCAGTATCTTTGTTAATGAACAGGTTGTTGAGGCTAATGGCGACGTTATCAAATGGAGCGGCGGAAGTGGGGTCGCGGTGTATAGGGACTATGTTGTGATGATGGAAGGAGATAGGATGGAGGGCAAGCGTGATGTGCTCATAGTATTGTGCCCTCACAACCGTGAATGGACAGAACCAATTGATGCAACCCTGAAGGGGTTAGAGGTATTTAAGTTGAGCAACCCCGACAAAAATCTTGCTGGGGTTAACCCGGTGCCGCTAGCTACACGCGCTTCGATATCTCCAAACCCCAAGAAGTTAGTGTTTGTTTCTGGAGGAAATGTAATTGCAACAGGTGTAGTAATTTTACTCACTGTGTTGAATGTCATTGTTTACCAATTGCGTACTTTAGGTGAAAATAGTGTGGAGAGAAATCTCTCTTCGTCAACATCAGAGGGTATCTGTCGCCGTTTCTCACTTGCTGAGATCATATCAGTGACCAATAGCTTTGATGATGAATTGGTCATTGGAAGTGGTGGTTTTGGTAAGGTCTACAAAGCAATTATTGATGATGGCGCAACAACGGTTGCCTTAAAGCGGTTGAATCTGGGGTCTAAGCAAGGGGCAAAGGAGTTTTGGACAGAAATAGAGATGCTTTCCAAGCTTCGGCATACACATCTCGTTAGTCTTTTAGGCTATTGCGATGAACGCAATGAGATGATTCTGGTTTATGAGTTTATGGAACATGGTACACTTGCCGATCATCTCTACAAAGTTAAAACCAATGGTAATGGTATCGTTGACCATATGGCATGGAAGCAAAGGCTCAACGTTTGTATAGGTGCTGCTCGTGGATTGGATTACCTCCATACAGGTATTCAGCACGGTTTAATACACCGAGATGTGAAGACCACAAACATTCTATTGGACAAGGATTGTATAGCTAAGATTTCAGATTTTGGGTTGTGTAAACTGGGAGCAACAAGCCATTCCCACACGCACGTTAGCACAGATGTTAAAGGCTCATTTGGGTATTTTGATCCCGAGTATTTCTTGACCCGTAGGCTAACTAAGAAATCAGATGTGTATGCCTTTGGTGTCGTGATGTTGGAAATGCTTTGTGGGAGGCCAGCAGTTGATATGCTGGTCGAGGAGGAGCAACATAGTTTGGTCCTATGGGCTAAACAGGGCATCAAAGAGAACAAACTTGATCAACTTATTGACCCCAGTTTGAGGGGCCAAATCTCGGCACATTGTCTGAAGGTGTTTGTAGATGTTGCTAATAAATGCTTAGAGATTCGTCCAAAGGGACGGCCTACAATGGCTGATGTAGTGGTGAGACTCGACTACGCATTGGCTGTGGATGAGCAGTTTGGTGAGACCGCGCCAAGGGATGACTTTCTTCCACGAGGTGATGCTCTCTCCTCCTCCACTTTGGTGCCGTATAATGAGAATACCCAACGCCAGAATAGGTCAAAGGGAAAGGTAAGCAAGGTGTTTCAGAGGACTATTGAATTTCTAGCTAAAGGTGCTGATATCAAGAGGCAAAGAACAAATGTATATAGTCCCAATGGTGAAAACTCACCTGTTAGTTCCACCCGTGCGAGATTGCAGTGGAAAAATGTCACTCTTCTATTCCGTCGTACCTCAGTTGGAAGTAACATCCCAAGGAACTTCTCGTCCTCGGCAGCAAGTTGCCGCAATGAGACAGATCTGAAAGGGCAGATTTTACCCACCTCGGATTTAAGGATTTTCAGCCTTTCAGAAATGAAGACTGCAACTGAAAATTTCTCAGAGGACAGAGTGTTGGGACATGGAGGCTTTGGGACAGTTTACAAGGGTTGGCTCGTTGAGAAGAATGGTAATAGATCGGTCAAGAAGTTGGACGCAGAGAGCATGCAAGGATTTAAGGAATGGCAGGTAATAACGCTGATACAAATTTGTTGCTAGAAATTTTGTAAATAGTCTTAGCCAGAATTTCATATATTTGCTTTACCTGTTAGAGCTCGATATTTAAACGTACTCACTCCTATTTTATCCTAGCATTTACTATTCCTTCTACTCTTCTATGTACAAATTGTATGCTTTTGATGTTGGTTCAAGTAAAGGGTATTGTTTGCTCAATAAAGGGTCTTCAAACAATGAGTATTACTGTTTTGCATCTTCTTCTTTTAAATCAAACTGTGAGTCCTCCATCCAATCCGATCCGTTTGGGAAAATCAGAGGTGGGTTAGAACTAACGAAGATAGAGCTTGGGTGGCATGGCTGAGGTCCTCCGGCAAATAAGTCACCAGATTCTGGCGTGGCAGTTTCGGCGACATCCTCAATGGCAGTGGTTTTCTTTTCTCTGTATTTTCGTTTGTTTTTCTGTTTTGTTCAACACCTCTCCTTCATTAACCACTACAGAGAGATTGTCGAGTATCGTTTCTTCTTTTATCCTGCTGCGGTAAATGATTACTAAATGTAATTGCTGTTTATTTAAAATTTATATCATTGTGAGTAGATAAGTTGTGTATCTAGTATTTTCTAGGCCATAGGTTTTATCAACAATACGACTTCCCGTGTGACCAAAATAATCATGCCTTAATAGGATTATAGGAATATAATCCCTCCATTACAAATTTTTCTTCCTTCTTACCATTTTGGAATGAGTTGTGCTACGGTACACAATTCGTATGAATAGTCACAAAATCTCATATGAATCCACAAAATTTCGTATTCAGTAAAGTAAACACTCATATCGGTAATCACCACAATAAATATTGGAACACTAAAATGCAGTAAAAAGGACAACAAAATCTCATATAGATATGAGAAAATTTTGGAATAAAAAAGTAAAAAAAAGGCTACCGTTTGGTTACTGGGACCACCACTTGGCAAGTTTAATTGATGACGTTACAATACCAATCCAGGACACAAATCAGGTTCTCTTTGTTTTCTTTACATCCTTGGATCCAGAAATCAGTTACAAAAGCCCTTACTTTGCATGAAGAAGTAATAGAGTAGTAATGTTTGTTTGTCTCTGCTTCATCAAGTTTCTGGCATCAAAATCATACTTCAAAGTTGGAAATGATAAACTTTTTATGTAAAAATATGAAATTTATGAAGTCTGCTGAACTTTGTGACATTTTATTTGGACTTTGGACCTTGGAGGGTCTAAACTCTCTAATTTTTTGGTTTTCTTTTCTTTGTTGGGTCATGGTTTAAGTTGAGATCCCTTATTAGAAGAAACCTATAGTTTATACAAAGTTTTGTTATCTGGTGTTTTGAACAGGCATGTTTCCATGCAACAGCTGACTTTATCTTAATACAAAAATTTTAATTTGTGGATTGCCTCTTAATTTGGACCAAGACCTAATTTAAATGAAAATAACCTGTAGGGGAGGCGTAAAAATGGGAAGATTGCTGCCATAAAGGTTCTTTCAGCTCATTCAAGACAAGGAGTAAGCGAATTCTTGACAGAGATTAAAGTGATTGCTGATATAGAGCACGAAAACTTAGTCAAGCTTTATGGCTGCTGTGTGGAAGGAGATCATAGAATTCTGGTCTACAACTACCTTGAGAATAACAGTCTTGCTCACACACTTATCGGTAATTTCAGTCATTCACTTTTTTGAAGTTCTTGTAGTACCCGAATATCATACCGGCTGTTTGCTTGGTACCATGGAGGAATGGATACTTTATAGAAATGCTGCTTAAAATCTATAATAGTCAATCCACATGGAGCATACAAAGCTTTTGGAAATTTATTCACATAACGGAGAAAAAGATAAAGTTATCAGAAAATTGAATGTTTCTGGATTCATGGATTACGGATTATCATAAGGCTGACAAAATCCTTCCTGGTTTGTGAACCCATAATACGGCATTTTCATTTTGGGATTTGTTAGAGCTTGTTCCACATTGGTTAATTAATACCTCCAAAACTAGTATATAAGCCTGCTCGGCCTCTCCACTCATTGCCAATTGGTTTTGAGTTGGAAACTTTAACATGGTATCAAAGCTTGGCTTTCGGAGGATTTTGGACAAGACTCTCTTGGTTATTTCCCCGTTGCTTGTGCCATGAGTGCACCATGTTTTGTTATGATCCCAATGTTGAGGATCCATTGTTTACCTCTCCACGTGCGAGTCGTGCGGGGGAGTGTTAGAGCTTGTCCCACATTGGTTAATTTATACCTCCAAAACTAGTATATAAGCCAGGGCGGCCTCTCCACTCATTGCCAATTGGTTTTGAGTTGGATGCTTTAACAGGATTCAATCATAGCCAATGATGTTGAGTAATATTCTTTGCGATTTATGTTCCGTTGAATCCTTTTGACTACAATGCTTAACTCTCTGGCTTGCAGGTGGAGGTCACAGTAGTGTGCAGTTTAGTTGGCGAACACGAACCAGAATTTGCATTGGGGTTGCACGGGGGCTTGCCTTTCTTCACGAGGAAGTGCAGCCACATATTGTTCATCGGGATATAAAAGCTAGTAATATACTCCTTGACAAAGACTTGACTCCCAAAATTTCAGATTTTGGTCTAGCAAAACTTATCCCAGCCAACATTACTCATGTCAGTACTCGCGTGGCAGGAACAATGTAAGTACTAACAACCTTGTTTAGATGTTTAGATAATGCATTCTTTTGCTGTTTTATATGTAATCATTAGAGTTCATCTTGATTGTGTTCTTATGGACTTTACGAATGCAACCTTGACGCATTGTTACCTGGGACAGAGATGGATTGTGGGTTGGTTGTCAACCCATTCCAGGCCCAGACAAGATGTCTAGAAAGAAATGGCAGACATTTTTTCAACTGCTAATGACCTGTTTTTCTTGTAGTGTTCAGCATTTTTAGAAGTCAGTTACTTCCTGTTGATTTTGTTATCGATGACGGAGTTTCACTGGTGAAATCTGTTGATTTGATATCCTGCCTTTCCCTTCTTTTATGTGCAACTGCTACCATCATGGGAATCTTGCTTTTGATTATGCTGATATGGCCTCTAAATTCTTTATATGGATTGTCTTCTCTCTCTCTTGAGTAGGTACTGAGAACTAACAAAACTATTTTGTGAATAAGAGAGTAGAAATAGGGATCTTAGCAAACCAAATTAATGCTGGAGCATATGACTTGACCTACAATGCCCACAACCATTCTTGCAAAATAAAACTAAGCATTCAAATAAATAGACATGAGTAAACCCGCAGACTACAGACCAAGAGTACCATGTCTAGTGCCTTTAACGTCCTTTGTACCCCAAAACCGGCATCCCAAGGAAGAATCTTTTTTAATTTGGCTTTCTGATGCCAAGTACGGTAGGTTATGTCTGCAGAAGCAACTTTGCAAATCATCTTACAAGAAGACATGCTCTTTAGTTTGGCACTAGCCCATTGCGTCATCAAATTCAAATCATTTGGTCCTTTTGAGAGGCCATATTTAGAAAACTAGAAATTGGATTCAATTCTTCTTTCATGTTTCCTGTTGATTTTTTTACCATCTTGAATATATATATATATATATATATATATATGCATTTGTTGTTGCAGCGGATACCTGGCACCAGAGTATGCACTAACAGGGCAGTTGACACGCAAGGCAGACATATACGGCTTTGGCGTTCTCCTTTTGGAAATAGTTAGTGGGAGATGCAACAAAAATTCTCAATTACCTTTCGAAGAGCAATATCTACTTGAAAGGGTATGAAGTTTTCCCATAATCTGAGTCTATCTTTTTGTACAAAGTGGTGATTGCGTGTGTCAGTTAATCTAATGGATTACCCAACACCATCGTAACAAGAAGTAGTAGAGAAAAACTTGGTGTAATACTGATGAAAAATCTGAACTCTGTAGGAAAAGTAAGCCATGGCTAACTTTCCTCCATTTATCATGCTATAAACCCGTGTTTTCCCCTTCGATTAACAACAAAACTGTCTGAACAAGTTGAAAGAAGATTTGGTGATATAGCCTATGTATTGGTTGGAGCAAGGGTATAATGCACGTCATCTTGGAGAAACTATGCATTAATTACTTCTTTGAAACATCCTTGGAATGCGGAATCATGTTTGTTTTCCGGCGTGATGCTTTGGAACGAGAAATATTTTGCGTACCTGGAACATGTTTTCTCCTTTATTCAGGGCCGGCCCTAGGCATAGGCCGACAAGGCGGCCGCCTAGGGCCTCCGGTTTTCAAGCCAAAAATAGGGCCCCCAAACAAAGAGTTATAATAAATATTATATATAGTGGACATGTACAGATTTGGCGACGTAGCGTAGCGGTAAGGCTTCTGTGTTTTATGCCAGAGGTCGTGGGTTCAATCCCTGATCTCTTCAGCCGTTTATTTAACTTTTACAAAAAAATTGTTTCAAATTGAAGGCGCGGAGCCTTGAACTCACCACGACAGTTTGTGAGAAACCCAGTAACCTTGCCACTGAACCACAAGGTAAACGTGTAACCATGTAGACAAATTATATATATATTAGAGGTCCCATTTTCAAACCTCGCTTAGGGCCCTGAAAATCTCAGAGCCGGGCCTGCCTTTATTAGTGCTGTGAATTTATGCAGAACCAATGTAATATGAGAATTTTGCTGTAACAGACATGGGACCTTTACGAGAGAGGAAAGCTTGTGGGATTGGTAGATACAGCATTAAATGGGGAATTCGACGCTGAAGCAGCTTGCAGATTCTTGAAGATTGGTCTTCTCTGCACCCAAGACTCTCCAAATGTCCGGCCCTTTATGTCAACTGTCGTCAAGATGTTAATGGGAGAGATTCACATTGCAGAAGAGATTACAAAGCCAGGCCGTATCTCATGTGAGGGCCAGCTCATAGCATAAGCTAACAAAGCCACCGCTTCAGGCCCCCAAAAAATATTGAAAAAATTGGGCCCCCAAAATATGTAGGCCTCATATATATTGCAGACTTAATTAATACATTTGCAGCTAAAAGTGTGAGAAGAGTAATGTTCAAAGTTATTTATTATTAGATGATTCTATGTTTAAATTTGCGTAATGATAAATATTTTGTAATGATTTTTTACGAAGACTGTGTTGAAAATTTTTATTATGCAAAATATATGGAGGGCCTCATTTAATTAGTCTGTTTCAGGCCTCCAAAAATAATGAGTCAGCACTAGAGATGAAGAACACGGAGAACAATCAAACCAAACACACAAGAACACAAGATATTTACGTGGTTCACTACACAGGCTGTGTAGCTAATCCACGGGGGAAGGGACGAATCAATCCACTATAATCAATACGGATTACAATCTCCAATCTCCTCTCTCTGAATCTTTTAGTCTCTCTAGGTTTCTCTCACAAAACAGCTCTCAACTTTTAGTGTATGTTATGTCTAACATTAAACCCTAGACTGCTGAAATAATGATATATATATATATATATAGGATCATGATCTAATAAGGACTACCTTATTTTAGTTAAATGCGGACCTACCATTTCCCGATTGAATTTTGATGTTCCGAACTGTTCAATGTGTTTAAAATGCATTTTTAAGGGTACCCGCGAGGAATCACAAAAAAAAATGACCGGGAAGGGCTTCATCCGAGCACTTTTTCATAAAAATTTATCTACGGCCTATGTGAAAACTTGCTCGGTCATTTTTTTTGGTGATTCCTCGCGGATACCCTTAAAAATGCGTTTTAAACACATTGAACGGTTCGGATCATCAAAATTTGATCGGGAAATGGTAGGTTCGCATTTAACTAAAATAAGGTGGTCCTTACTAGATTGGGATTGTATATATATATATAAGCTTCTAGTCCGGGCTCCGGGACTCCGGACCTCCACGTTCCCGATATTCTTTTTATGATCCGAACCGTCTAATGTTTTTAAAACATGTTTTCAAGGGCCCCGGCGAGAAATCATCAAAAAAAATATCGGGAAGGGCTTGATCCAAACAGTTTTTCACAAAACTGTATATGTATAGTTTTTGTGAAAAACTGCTCGGATCAAGGTCTTCCCGGTATTTTCTTTTGATGATTTCTCGCAGGGGCCCTTAAAAACACATTTTAAACACATTGGATGGTTCGGATTTTGTAAAAATAATTTTTAAAACCTTCAAAACACCCAAAAGCTTCGATCCCTGACTGGAAGCTTGCTGTATATATATATAGGGGGAGCTTCTAGTCCGGGCTCCGGACTTCCGGACCTCCATGTTCCTGATATTTTTTTAATGATCCGAACCGTCCAATGTGTTTAAAATGTGTTTTTAAGGCCCCCACGAGAAATCATCAAAAAAAAATACCGGGAAGGGCTTGATCCAAACAGTTTTTCACAAAACTGTAAATGTACAGTTTTTGTGAAAAACTGCTCCGATCAACCCCTTCCGAGTGTTTTTTTTTCCACAAATCCTCGCGGTGGACCTTAAAAACACGTTTTGAACACATCTAACGGCTCGGATCGTCGAGATTTGATCCAGAACCATGAGGTCCGGATTCCGAACGTCCGGATGTGAAGTAAATTGTATATATATATATATATGCAGCAACACACTGTCCTGCATGAAATAAAACTCACTAACCAACCCCTTAAGCCAAACTACTTCTTTCACTGCCTTAGTCACTGCCATGCACTCCGCCTCTGTAGTCGATAAAGCCATTGTATCCTGAAGAGTAGACTTCCAACAGACGGGACCTCTGGAAAACATAAATGCATACCCTGTCATCGACCTACGAGAGTCGAAATTCCCAGCATAATCTGAATCCACATAGCACCACGTCTTCTGAAGCCTCTTTCTAATCAAACACTATCCCTAGATCACGAGTGCCGGCGAGATATCTGAAAACCCATTTTACTGCATTCCAATGCTCCTTTCCCGGGTTCGCCATATACCTGCTAACCAGACTGACTGCATGCGATATGTCTGGTCTCGTACACCATTAGATACATGAGACACCCAACTGCATTCGCATAGGGCACCTCCTCCATGCGTTTTACCTCATCCTCTGAACTAGGACTCATCTTGGTAGAAAGTTTGAAGTGAGCCGCAAGTGGAGTACTTACGGACTTGGCATCTTGCAAGTTGTTCTGCAAATAACCTTTCTGAGACAACCTCAACTGACTAGCCCTTCTGTCACGGTGAATTTCAATCCCAAGAATCTTCTTGGCATCTCCAAGATCTTTCATGTCAAATTCACTGTTCAACATTGACTTCAACTTCCCAATTTCATGCTTGCTTTTTGCTGCTAGCAGCATGTCATCAACATATAGAGCAAGTAGAACATAAGAACCATCTGGAAGGACACGATAGTATATGCAACAGTCATACTCACAACGAGTGTACCCATGCAACACCATGAACGAATCAAAGCGCTTGTACCACTGCCTGGGAGACTGCTTCAAGCCATATAATGATTTCTTCAACAAACACACATACTCCTCCTTACCAGGTTCCTTGAAGCCTTTGGGTTGTTGCATGTATATCTACTCGTCTAAGTCTCCATGGAGGAAAGTAGTTTTAACATCCAGCTGCCCTAACTCCATGTCATGCATCGCGACCATTGCCAAAATTACACGGATAGAAGTGTGCTTCACAACCCGTGAAAAAATCTCATTAATGTCCACTCCTTCCTTCTATGAATAACCTTTAGCAACTAACCGAGCCTTGTACTTTTCACCCTCTTTCTCTGACAACGCTTCCTTTTTTCGATACACCTACTTGCACCCAACAACCTTCTTCCCCTTGGACAATTTCACCAATTCCCAAGTCTTATTCTTGTGAAGCGACTCCATCTCTTCTGAAATTGCTACAAGCCATTTGTCGTTGTCAATACTACTTGTAGCGTCCTTGTAAGAAAATGGATCTCCACTGCCAGCCACCAAAGCGAAACTAACCATGTCCTCAAAACCATACGGAATTGGAGGTTTGTGAGCCCGTTTTTCCCTTCCTTTCACGACTGTGTAAGGCTCCTCTTGTTGCTGCTGTGGGTCGTCATCAACATCACTTGTATCACTGAATGAACCTGACTCCTCAACCTCTACCATGACTACGGTTTTCTCCCTCTGACCCCCAGCTTCTGTCTCATCATTTTGATTCAACACATACGCCTCATCAAACACAACGTTCCTGCTGATCACCCTTTTTCGCGCCTCGGGATCCCAGAGCATGTATCCTTTGACACCCTTTTCATACCCAAGAAAGATACACTTTCTGGACTTGGGATCAAGCTTTGACCTCTCCTTATCCGGCACATCCACATAAGCCGGCAGCCAAAGATTCTCAAATCCGACAACTTAACTGGTTTACCTGACCAAACCTCTTGTGGGATCTTGAAATCAATGGCTGAAGAAGGAGACTTGTTGATGAGATAATATGCTGTGTTGACTACCTCTTCCTAAAATACCTTCGGCAACCCTGCATTCAACCGCATTCATCTGGCCCTCTTTGTCAAGGTTCTGTTCATCCTTTTTGCTACTCCATTTTGCTGTGGAGTCTATTTAACTGTGTAGTGTCAAGTAATCCCCTCTGAATCGCAGAAGGCCAAGAACTTCTTTTCCCTGTACTCTGTCCCATTATCAATTCTGAAATACTTTATCTTCTTCCCAGTCTGAGTTTCAACCTATGCTTTCCAAGTCTTAAATGTAGCAAATACATCAGACTTACGCTTCAAAAAATAAACCCATACCTTTCTGGAATAGTCATCAATGAAGCTGACAAAGTAATGAGCACCACTGTGAGAAGATACGGTAACTGGACCCCAGACATATGAATGAACATAATCAAGGACTTCCTTGCTTGTATGAACACCCGTCTTGAAACTGACTCTGTGCTTCTTCCCATACACGCAATACTTGCAGAAATCCATCTTGCACGTCCTGACCCCCTTCAACAAGTCGCGCTTATGAAGCTCCAACATACCACGCTCACCCATATGGCCAAGCTGCATATGCCAAAGTCTCGTGTCATCAGTGCTAGATTCTGCAGGTGTGGAGATAGCAACTCCACCTACAACTGTATCCCCAATCAGTTTGTACAAATTACCCACCTTCTGTCATTTCATTAGCACCAAAGCTCCTCTGCTAATTTTCATTGCTCTACCCTGTGTTGTGTACATACACCCAGCTGAATCTAATGCTCCTAAAGAGATTAAATTCTTCCTAAGTTTAGGCATGTGTCTGACATTCCCCAAAACCCTAACAACTCCATCAAACTTCTTAATTTTCACACTATCGATTCAAATGGCTTTGCAGACTGCATCATTACCCATTAGACCCGTACCACCATTACGGGCTTATAATTGTCAAACCACTCTTTATTAGGGTACATATGATAAGAGCAACCAGAATCCAAAATCCATGACTCTGAAAGAAAATTGCTACATGAAGAAACGGAGAGTAAATCTGCATCGACGTCACGGTCTGATTTGTCCTCCACAACACTAGTGGATTCCACCTTATTCTTCCCATTCTTCTTCGCCACCGTAAGAAGATTTTTCAAATCCGCACATTGATTTTTGTAGTGCCCCATCTTGTGACAAAAGTGACACTCCACATCCTTTTTCGTGTTCGACTTCCCTCTCGACTGCGACCTTTCCCGATTTGAACCTCCTTTCCCTTTTGACTTGCTTCTACCTCGGCTCGACTGTGGCTTAGAGACAAAAAGACCTTGATCCGCATCAACATTATCATCCCTCCTCATCTTCTCATGAGACAAAAGGGTACTGGTAACCTCATCAAGTGACAAAGTTTCCTTCCCATACATAACTCTAGTCACTAGATGATCATATGAAGAGGGCAGTGATGCTAACAACATGATAGCCTTATCCTCCGCATCAAGCTTTACTCCAAAACCCACCAGTTGCGAGTTCAGCATATTATAGGAATTTAAATGTTCAAATAAGTTCGTACCTTCCTTCATCTGCAATCCATACAGCTGTTTATTGACATACAGCTTGTTGGTCAGATTCTTCATCATGTACAAACCCTTGAGTTTTTTCCAGATCGCCTCTGCCGTCTCTGAGTCTAAGACGTTGTGAATAACTTCATCGCCTAGGTTTGGATGAATAGAATTGACCGCCTTAGCGTCAAGATCATCTTAATCACTGTCTTTCATCTCCGTAGGCTTCTTCGTCTTCTCTTCTAAAGCCTTTGAGACACCCTGTTGGATCATAATTTCCTTCATCCGTCGCTGCCACAAAGAAAAGTTATTTTTACCAGTGAACTTCTTCACCTCATACTTGGTATTCGACATCTTTAATGAAACCCTAGATTGAAACCCTAACTGGGTACTCTGCTAGAAACTCTAACCAAGAGCTCTGATACCACTTTGTTGTGCAATACTGGCGGAAGACACAACTTTTCTAGCAAGCACAATCAATCTAGTATGAACGTGAACAATAAAGATGAAGAACACGAAGAACAATCAAACCAAACACACAAGAACACGAGATTTACGTGGTTCACTACACAGGCTATGTAGCTAATCCACGGTGGGAAGCGACGAATCAATCCACTATAATCAATACGGATTACAATCTCCAATCTCCTCTCTCTCAATCTTTCAAGGTTTCTCTCACAAAACAGCTCTCAACTTTTTGTGTATGTTATGTCTAACATTAAACCCTAGACTGCTGAAATAAAGATATATATAGGGCAACTCATGGGCCCAACTGACCCAATGGGCCTATTCATTAAATTGAAGTCACACACAACACCCATGGACCTGAAGGTCAAAACCCCCACCCATTCTAAGCCTCATAAAACCAACAGTTCCTACATCGATTCTTTTAGCACGGGTAACCTCGAGAATTCCCTGTTGTCATCAGGAAAGACGTCTGTCGCCACCAATTACTGCAGTATATGATCGGAGCATTTAATATATTTTTCACCAGGTAGATTATTTTGTTGGATTATTAGGAAAGACGTCTGTCGCCACCTCACCAGGTAGATTATTTTGCTTTTTGGCTTTCATACTTTACGAGACATGTCATTCTTTTCACATACATCAACTAAAAAGGCCCAAAAAACTAAGTCATCTTACTATAGTCACGACTAAATTTTCACTCAGTCACCTTGGAGTCATATTCCTGTTTGGTCAAGGCCCAAGTCTAGTTTTACAGTTGACGTCCAATCTGTTTGGTGCTTTTTAGATTGAATCTGTATATAGAAGGTTAGAATGGTAGGATGTCTGTTGGTACACGAATAAGAGCGCCACTGTTTCATTCGTTGTGTTGTTCGTCCAGACAGGGGCACTGCAATTGTCAAAGGAAATCATTATCTAAAGAAAATCAGATTACATAAAATGTTAATATCTGAACTCTGTATAATGCCAGATTTGCAGACATGTGTGGTAGTTTGTTGAAATCTGGCATTTGTTTCATGCCAACATAACAAACAGAGGAGTAACCAACAATTTTTTCGTGAATCTATGCAATGGAAGTGTAGGTTATGTGATTTTACTTACACTGGATCATCATTCTCGCAATCACATAGCTGATTCAATAACTCCTCATCTTCTTTGGACATCAAGTTAGATAACTTTGATATTTCAGGTCTCCATTCTTTTCTCTTGGTTGGTTTCTTCCTGTCTCCTTTGTTATCATTAGGGTAGACGAAACCTTCCAACCTCTTCTCTGTTCTTGTCGTCGTTTTCTTCACTCCCCTTACAAGAGAAGACGGGTCAAGTTGGTTCTTCTTCTTCTTCTTTACTGGACTATCGTCACCCATTATTACCGTGTAAGCTCCATGTAGACACCCTAAGTTAGCTCGGTAGATATTTCAAGTACCGCTGCAAATTAGTCGCTGGAAATTTTGTAAATAGTCTTAACCAGAATTTCATATATTTGCTTTACCTGTTAGAGCTCGATATTTAAACGTACTCACTCCTATTTAATCCTAGCATTTACTATTCCTTCTACTCTTCTATGCGCAAATTGTATGCTTTTTTGATATTGTTTCAAGTAAAGGGTACTCTTTGCTCAATAAAGGGTCTTCAAACAATGAGTATCACTGTGTTGCATCTTCTTCTTTTAAATCAAACTGTGAGTCTGCTCCATCTGATCCGATCCGTTTGGGAAAATCAGAGGTGGTCAGAACTAACGAAGATGGAGCTTGGGTGGCATGGCTGAGGTCCTCTGGCAAATAAGTCACCAGATTCTGGCGTGGCAGTTTCGGCGGCATCCTCAATGGCAGTGGTTTTCTTTTCTCTGTATTTTCGTTTGTTTTGCTGTTTTGTTCAACACCTCTCCTTCATTAACCACTACAGAGAGATTGCCGAGTATCGTTTCTCCTTTTATCCTGCTGCGGTAAATGATTAACAGATGTAATTGCTGTTTATTTAAAATTTATATCATTGTGAGAAGATAAGCTGTGTATCTAGTATTTTCTAGGCGATTGGTTTTATCAACAATACGACTTCCCATGTGACCAAAATAATCATGCCTTAATAGGAATATAACCCCTCCATCACAAATTTTAATTCCTTATTACCATTTTGGAATGTGTCAAATCATTGTACCCGTTTCAAAAGTCAAAATTACGATAATTTAATCTAGTGTTTTATGTATGGCATTAAGTATTCAGCATGTCTTGGATATATAATACCATGGGGCGTGTGGTTTTATTGATCCCTTCGGTATTAGTCCATATGGATAACACATTACTCGATACATACCACTTCACTGGAAGTTCTGTGTACAAACGGGGCCCATGAGAAATAGCAATGGGTATTCATACGAGGAAAACAGAAATTTTTTAGTGGGTTAGCATTTCAAACTACAAATGCAGACCATGATTTTAGAAATAGACGCCAATCAGTTGTTTCTTGTCTTTTTCTGGGGAGGAAGGGGGCTATGAAAGAATGGAAGGATGTAAACTAGAATCATTATTATATTCTTGTTCTTCTTTTTGTTTAGCAGAGGGGATTGTGGGGAATCTCCACTGCTAACTGATAGGGGCGCAAATGTGCCCATTAGCGGCACCTAATTTATTATTGTTATGCCCGTTTAATATATTAATTGGAGTTTGATACTCATTTTCTCGTTTCAGGACTCGCCGAGACATTAGATGTTATATGGAGCTAAAAGCGCAAATTATATTTTACTTTGGGTCGAAGCAAAGCCGGTGTCGATAAATTTAATTAAGAGATGGGACCAAGTTTACAATGAACTACAAACGCCAAAGCACTGAATCAAATTCCTAGGTGGATATCGCTTGCAGCACGTGGTTCGTGAGTTAGACCATGGCCTACTAGTCATCAATAAGAACTTGGGTTTTTAAGGTTATAATAAAATGGGCCCAGTACATTACAATGGGAAGGCTTTTCGTGCAGCCCTACGAGTCACGGTCTCAAAAACATTAGAGAAAATTTCAAAAAAGCACCCGACCTTTCATCAAAATCACAAATAGACACCTGTCCTTTTAATTTTATCAAATAAACACCTGTACTATCCAAATGTCATCAATTACACCCCTACCGTCAAGTTCCGTCAATTTATCTAACAGATCTGCTGACTTGGCATTGTGGTGGCCATTTGGAGGGAAATTGGTCACTTGGAGGGAAATTACCCGCCAAAACCACTCTGTCTCTCTCATTCATTCTCTCCCATTATAAATAACCTCACCCTACCTACAAAACAACCCCTCTCTCTCATAAATCCTCTCAAGCTCTGCCCACAAACATGGCCTCCTCTTCAAACATCAATGCCTGGTCCACCAACTCAACCTGCACAGAGGATAACCTCTGCCTCTTCTACGGCAGCAAGCGTGTCATCCAGACATCTTGGACAGCAGCAAACCCTGGGCGAAGGTTCATCTCCTGCCTCAACAACAATTGCAAGGATTTTGGGTGGTTTGATCCACCCATGTGTAAGAGGTCTACCCAGATAATTCCTGGGCTACTCAATAAGGTCAACCGTCTAGAGAAAAACCTCAAGGCATGCAAGGCAAGGGAGAGGATGCTCTGGACTGCACTGGTGGTTTCCTGGCTCCTGATTGGCATTGCTTGCTGCCTCAAGTAAATCGTGTGCTAAACTGGGCAGGGTGGTGGTGGTAGTACTAAGTAATGGTCTTTTTGTTATTAGTAGGAATGGTTGGCATGTAGTAGTGCCAATCTCGGCAAGGCATGTATGTAATGACTCTCACTAATCTATGTATGGACTGCTTTCTCCCAAGTTTGGGACCTAAATATATATGCTTTATTTGGTATTGAAAGTGCAACATCAAAATGTTGGGCATGTACATATATCACAGGTTCATTCATAACAAAATAGATTTTACTTCATAACAAAACAAGGAAAATTATAACATTCATCCACAAAGTATGGCAAAAAATGCATAACCATAACAATCATCCACAAGACAATAGTGATAACAAAAGAAGGCATAGCCATAACATTGGTTCACAAAGTTTGGCAAAAAATGCCCATCCAGTTACATGTACAAAAAGGGATTCAACCAGTTTGCCATCCACATTCATAGAATGGACAGTTTTGTCAAACTACCAAATTCTACCAGTTTTGTCAAGCTACCATAACAATCATCCACAAGACAATATTCTACCAGTTTTGTCAAACTACCAAATTACTGAGTAATATATTACATTGAGCCAAAACAGAGTCAAAAGAGGATTATAGAATGGACATTTACAGCTTCCAAAAAGAGGGTTACACACAGTCCACAGTTTGTCAAACTACCAATTGGAGCTTCACTTGGAAAGCACCACAGATCCAGATTGAGTCTGTCACGCCCTCAATTTTCAACATATTTAATAAACATTTTTCCCTGAGAGATATCTCGATAAACTCATAAATTTACCCATAAGTCACCTCACAACGCTACATTGATAATGAACAATAAATCAAATTT